>CM046041.1:14975507-15200999 GCA_025215565.1 Flaveria ramosissima | reverse complement strand
GACTGACCATTCGCACTCATTCGACTCACGAGTGATCATTCGCACGATTGGACCTTCGCAGTTCATTCGCACGACTGGACCTAGTCGCACCTCATTCGGCCGACTGAACCGTTCGTCGCATGCTCATACGCACCAGATTCACTGAACCATTCAGTTTCATACGCACGATGAACCATTCGCCCTTCAGTCGCATAGTTGTTAAAGTTGTTGATTAGACTCTAAGTTTATTAACCATGGAAGATCAGATGTCAGCCTTTACTGCGGGGAAGGACTGGAAGATCAAGAACATTCAGAACTGCTGTTGCTTGAGTGAGTGAGGTGGGTATTCACAATAAACCACCAAAGCTCTTGACTTTAGATGAGTTTCCTCACTGGAAACAACGTTTTGAGATCTACCTCAATGGAGTAGATCCTAATCTGTGGGAAGCTATCGAGGTTGGGTATAGTACACCGGTGGGAGCAGATGGAGTAAAATTAACGTTAAGTGGGATGACTGACGCACAGAAAGTAAAGTATAATATAATGAGAAAAGAGTTTATGCGATGATAACTCAGTCGATCCCCAAAGACATATTCCACCAGTACTCAGAGAACAAGCAGTCCAAGAAACTGTGGGATGAGCTAGAGAAAAGGTATGATGGGAATGCATCGTTAAAGGCAATCAAAGCAAAGGAGTTAAAGAAGGTTAAAGAAGGAATTCGATAACTTCTCATCGATTGGTAACGAGAGTTTAGATGAAGTCATAGACAGATTCTACCACTTGATGAGCGAGTTGCATACACATGGAGTGGAAACAACTATGGAAGAGAAAGTAAGCAACTTCGCAGATGGATTGCCTGATAAGTGGGCTTCATTCGTGTCTAATCTTAGACAGAATGGAATACTTATAAAGCTGGATATAAATGACTTATTCTCAGGCTGCGTGAAGAAGCACTAAGGATGAAGTATAGAGCACAGAAGTCTTCATATACACAAAACCCAGCTTTATACAATGCCACGCCTCAAGCTAAGACATCTGGAGCACCTCTCCAGACAGCATTTGTGTCTAGCTCGTCAGGTCCTTCACATGCTTCTCCTTCTGGATCAGACACGTCAGGGTCGTCATGTACCCATTATATTGGATCAGAAGCAAGTGCTACTAAATTGAAGACCGAGAACCTCGGTAATGTGACTGTAGAAGTAGCACGAGAGCATATGGATCTTCTCGCCGCCGCTAGTAGTTCATTCATATGATGGACTTGTGGCTGGGAAGATTGGAAACTGTCATTTGGCAGATGAAGACTACGAGCAGGTAGATGAAATGGAGCTTGAAAGAATGGATATAATGTGGGCCTTAGCTAGCGCTGTCCGAAGGGCGAAGAAGTTTGTTAAGAAGACAGGACAAAATTTGATAGCTACTAAGGATACCACATTTGGTTTTGACAAGAGCAAAGTGACCTGCTTCAACTGTGGAGAGAAAGGGCACTTCAAGAGGGAATGTGTCAAACCAAAGAAGACGGGTAATGGGAACCCGTTCTCATCCTTTACTCGCCAAGACAAGCAAGCCTCTAGTTCTACTTCATCAAACAAGGACCCAAAAGCCTTGACTGCTCATGATGATGAAGGACAGGACTGGAGTTTTAGATTTGTCTCCCCAGAATCTAACATTGCCAGTGTTGAAGATATTGATGATGATTCTGCGAGTGAAGGTGATTTAGCAGTTGATATAGCAATGTCACACAGTGAAGAAACAACTGCAGCTGAAGTCAGTTACACACCAAAGGAGGGAACTTCCAAGTCAGATTCAGAAAAGTCAGAATCACCAGAACCAGAGACGTCTGATGCTGCGTTGATGGCTAACTCTTCTGAAACAACACAGGTAAGTACAACTGACCAAATGTTTAATAATCATGCTTGTTCTAACTGTGATATGTTTAGGAATAGCATTGATGAAAAATTTGCTAGGTTATTAGATCACAATGATAACTTAGTAAAGGACTTACAACTATGCACTGAGGCCAATAGAGTTCTAAAACAAAATGAGCATAGTTATAAAGAAAAGATAGACCTATTGACTAAACAACTTAGGGAAACAGTCGAAGTAGTTGCCTTTAATCAATCAAATGACATTAGGTACTATCTAAACTCCCTAGAGGACACTAAAACAAAAGGCAGTTCTAGAAGTAGAAGTTAATTCTTAAAACAGAAACTGCATAGTTGGACTAGTTCTTCACACATAGTTCAACACTTAGTGAGAGAAAGAATAATAGATGGAGGGTAGGGATTAGGCTACAAAGTGGTTCCACCACCACCTGAGACCTTGATGAACACCAAGTCTAAACCAGTAAACAACAACCCAATCAAGGATCATGTGGTGACCACTCCTCTTGTTACTGATCCAGACACATCATGTTCATCTACTGAATCTGGACAGAAACAAAAGGAGGCCACTTCAAAGGCAAAGGGTAAATTGCCTTGTGTTAATCTGGAAAATGAATTTGAAAAAGTTAACTTAAAGTCAGGGTCAAACAGAGTCAAATCAGAACCCAAAAAGACTTCAAACGTTAATTTTTCACATGCTACAAGTCAAAAACCAGTTAACCAAAAGTTGAACAAGTTAAACAGGTTAAAACAGTTAAATTTGTTAAACCAGAGAAAACATCAAACATGCAAGAGTCAAAACCTAAAGTGATTGATGTTACTAAAGTGTCACGCATTTCTCCACAAAGAAAGTCAAACATAAGGTTGATAGCAGATTGTGCTACAACTGTGGAGAATGTGGACATATTGCTTCCTATTGTCCTTTCTATCAGACACCTAGGAAGAAGATTGATCTTCAGGACTCTAGACCTAGGTCTTCTAAGAGGAGTTCTCTAACTCCACCTAGAAGATCTAGTGAACCTAAAGTCCAACCTGTAAGCCAGACGACTGTTTATCATAAACAGGCATTGCACAAATCTGGCTTATGGAAAGAGAAGACTACCTGTGTGACTGATACTGATGACAAGAAGGAATCTGAGTTACCCTCACCTTCTAAAGGTCAATGGGTAGAGTTATGATGTGTGATGCCTCTGGGAAACCCAAGACAGTAAAGGCTTGGGTCCTAACCTAAACTAATACATTTACTTGATATGTGCAGGGTGTTCGGTATAGCGCTGAGACTAACACGTGGATTATAGACAGCGGAGCATCCAGGCACATGACAGGAAATAGAGCCCTTTTATCAAATGTCAAACAAATAAAAGGAGGGCATGTTTCCTTTGCAGGAAACAAGGGAGGATACATCAGCACAGCACAGGGAGAAGTGGGAAATCAGAAAGTTAAGTTTGATAAGGTGAACTACGTTCAACAACTTCAAAATAACTTGCTTTCTGTTTCCCAAATCTGCGATAAAGGATTTAAAGTCATCTTCGACAACAACAAGTGTTACGTGCTGAAGAAAGACTATATGATTCCAGAGGACCAAGTTCTGATGACTGCTTCAAGATATAAGGACCTATATGTCTTGGATCTGTCAACAGCTGCTCCAACGGATCATGAAGTGCAGTGCTTTCTATCTAAAGCTACTGAGAAGGACTCAATCTCCTGGCATAGGAGAATGGGACACATTAGTCAAAGGAAGATGAATCACTTGATTCAGAAGGACTTAGTGAGAGGAGTAAATGTCAAGAACTTCCAACTTCCTGACTTTTGTGTAGCTTGCAAGAAAGGCAAACAGACAAAGAAGTCTCATAAGGAAAAGAAAGTTCATTCAATAGAACTTCCTCTTGAACTTCTTCACATGGATCTGTTTGGTCCAGTCAGTACAAGGAGCATTGCAGGCGATCTGTACTGTTTTGTGGTCACTGATGACTACTCAAGGTTCACTTGGGTAATGTTTCTGAAATCCAAATCAGAAACATTTGAGTCATTCAAGGAATTAGTCACCACTCTGGAATCTCTCTACAAGCTAAAGGTTAGACAAGTACGCTCAGACAACGGGACCGAATTCAAGAATCAATGGATGGAGGCATACTGCAAGGAAAAGGGAATTGTTCATCAATTCACTTCAGCATACACGCCTCAGATGAATGGTGTTGCTGAGAGGAAAAATAGGAGCTTGATAGAGACTGCACGGACTATGGCGGACTCGAAACTGCCTATCCAATTCTGGAATGAGGCAGTAGCAAATGCATGTTATACACTGAATCGAGTCCTAATAGTCAAGCGCCACGGAAAGACATGTTATGAGCTACTACAAAGACGCAAACCGAATTTGGAGTATCTTGAACCTTTGGCGCGCCGTGTACACTTCTGAAGAAGACGCAAGAAGGAAAATTCAGCGAGAAGGCAGATGAAGGAATCTTTCTAGGATACAACATACCGAATAAGCGAGTTTACAATAACTCAACGGGTCTTGTAGAGTGTGGTGTAATGTCGACGTTCAGAGATATACCACACCACCTACAGGAAAAGGACCTGCCTACTTCTTCGATTATGATGGATTCTTCAAATCCTTCAACATACCTCTCTCTCCCTCGGACGATGAGCTAGCAACTAGGATGATGTATGATATTCTGAATACACCATCTAGCACACAGGGAGAATCATCTACTCAGTCAGGGGGAGTAGTCGACGACAGTGACTCCTCCTCTGAAGATGAAGCTGAAGAAGATGACCAGAACAGTCAGGAGGAACAGGTTCCAGTTCCAGCAAGTCCACAAGCATCTACGAGTGATGATGCACCTTCGACTTCAGAACCTCAAACTCCAACTACCTCAGATGCAGAACCAAATGTTCATAATCTTGGTTCTGAGGTCTAGGTGTTCCTACTACTCCAGGATCACGACTAAATGTTTCATCCCCTTGACAATGTTATTGGAGATGTCAGATCAGGAGTACAAACCCGAAATCAGTTGTACTCAGCTGATTACGCCTCGGTTATGGAGAAAGGTTACATTCATGATGGTGCCTATCGATGTTTTGTCTCGCAGGTTGAGCCAAAATATGTCAGTGAAGCACTCAATGATGAGGCGTGGGTGAGTGCCATGCAAGAAGAACTTCTGCAGTTTAAGAAGTTAGGTGTATGGACACTGGTTGATAAACCTAAAGGTGCTAAAGTCATTGGCACTAAATGGGTACTAAAATGCAAGAAGGATGACCAAGGGGTCATTATCAGGAACAAAGCTCGACTGGTGGTTCAAGGTTTTCGCCAAGTCGAGGGAATTGACTACAATGAGGTGTTTGCACCCGTGGCAAGGATGGAAGCTATTCGTATCTTCCTTGCCTATGCATCGTACATGAAGATCAAAGTCTACCAATTAGATGTAAAGAGTGCATTCCTTCATGGGGAAATCAGAGAAACAGTCTATGTAAGTCAACCCGAGGGTTTTGAAGATCCTTATCATCGGGATAGAGTTTACAAGCTCGACAAAGCTTTGTATGGGCTTCATCAAGCTCCTCGAGCTTGGTATGAGAAACTCTCAACTCATCTTGTGAAACACGGCTTTCGCAGGGGAGTAATTGACTGTACACTGTTTATTAAGGAAAAGGATGGCGACCTACTGCTTGTACAGATATATGTTGATGACATAATCTTCGGGTCAAAGAACGAAGAGTTATGTAAAGAGTTTGAAGCAGTAATGAAGAAAGAATTTGAGATGAGTGCCATGGGGGAGATGAAGTTCTTTCTCGGGTTACAGGTGGATCAAACACCTAATGGAATCTTTCTACATCAGACCAAGTATGTAGGAGACATTCTCAGTCGCTTTGACATGGAGAATGCTTCTGCTGCTGGGACTCCACTTGCTACTAATCATGATATAGCACCGGATGATAATGGAGATCTAGTAGATGCCACTATGTACCGAGGAATGATCGGATCTCTCATGTATCTCACTGCCTCAAGACCTGATATTATGTATGCTACATGTCTATGTTCAAGATATCAGGCTAAACCAAAGGTCAACCATCTGATCGGGGTCAAGAGGATTTTTCGTTATCTGAAGGGTACACCCACACTTGGATTGTGGTACCCTCATGATGATGACTTTGAGCTTACCGCGTATAGTGACTCGGATTACGGGGGCTGCAAGATGAACTACAAGTCTACATCAGCAGGGTGTCAATTCTTTGGGAGAAGATTAGTTACCTGGCAGTGTAAGAAGCAGACATCGGTTGCCTTGTCAACCTGTGAAGCCGAATATGTTGCTGCTGCAAGTTGCTGTTCTCAAATCATCTGGATTCAACAGCAAATGCGGGATTACGGTTTAAAATTCTCATCTACTCCTATTTTTGTTGATAACTCTGCTGCAATTGCAGTAACTAAAAATCCGGTCCAACATCCTAAGACCAAACACATCGGTATTAAATACCATTTCATAAGAGATTGTTTTGAAAAGAACTTAATTGATGTGGTTAAAATTAATACTGATTTTCAACGCGCTGACCTCTATACTAAAGCCTTTGATAAACCACGTTTTCAATATTTATTAGAGGTCAACGGTGTTAAAAAGAAAAGTGAGGTAATTCCTGATGATGAAAATGTGTAGTCCGATGTCGTGTACTTAAATTTTATTTTATTTATTTTGATTTGTCTATTTGATTTTAATTTTATTTAAACTCATGTTCTCTTGCTGTTTATTAAAATCCTAAAATAATTAAACCAGAAATGATTTTAGTATTTTAGGGGGAGAATATGTCAGCAAGTTAACATTAAAAAAAAAAAAAAAAAAAAAAAAATGAGGGAGAAGGAGTAGCGAGCTGAAATAAGGTAGATTGTATCTGTGATACCGATTCAATACCTTTGGAAAATGATAGTACACAGGAACAAATCAAGAGGGACTTTAAAATTTAAGTTTTAGTAATATGCAAAAGTTCAAAGAAATAAATCTGTGTAGTCTAAGCAATACTAAAAGGAAAGATGATAGAAAACTGGCAACTCCTAAGGTGACACAAGAAAGTAGACTTAGAGGCTGCTAGACCATATATGATATGTTGGTAGATTCAACACAATAGACAACTAGACCGGATTGGTGATTTCAAGATAAAACTAAAGTGTTCAACTGACTGTGGGCGTCCATCTTATCACTGGTTAACACAATCAACAATATTCCAATAAGGGGTAATGAGCAATTAAACGCCACAAATGTGTGCGGATGACCATAACTAGAGCAAAGCAAAAGAAAAAATGAAAGACAAATGCAATAAAGCTAATGACTTATGTTGTTGGTGCATTTTGTGCAAAATAAAATAAGCTGCTCTAACAAGGAGATAGGTTATGTGCCTCTCTGCTGTGCGATGGCACTGACCTGAGGATAAGCATAACCTAGATATTCTAGAATTCATTGTTGTTTGCCGCCTCTCTGCTGTGCGATGGCACTGACCTGAGGACAGGCTTCTCTTTGAAAGCTCTAAGAATAGTCTCTTCTTGTAATAATACCCGTAGACCGCTCAAAAGCTCCTGAGGGATGTTGATTACCATATAAGTGTGGGATCCACAAGTGTTAGTTGAAATAATTAACCTAAATAAGTCACCAGTCTGTGTCAAAAGTCTGTGTATGGATTTAAGTGGACAAACATACTGACAATCATTGTGGCTACATTCTCAAAGGTCCAAATCAATGTGAGAATCTAAGAGTTTCAGTATGATTTCCTTATGTTGCAAAAGACTCTGGATGAACATCGAGAACTTGAGCATCAAAAGGTTTTATAACGAGTCCCAAATGATTTGAATTGCCTGTATGATTCCAAAAATTGAATTGGTCCAGATGTGATCAACCTAAGTTGAAGCTATCTACTCCCGATCCAAATCCCGTAGATATCAATCTCTGGATTTATCTCTCACAAAAAGCCAAAATTATGTCTGATTATGTAATTAGTTTAAATTCTTAAATTAGTTAGTTGGTTTTAAGTTTTAACTTGAGTCAAGTGTCGGGCTACATCAGGAAAATCAGAAGGAATAAACTCACTAAAAGGGTCATGTCTGAGATGACCATATGTGCTTTGAAAGGTTATATCAGTCACGTCTGAGGTGACAAAGTATTTTTAAAAGGGGTCACGTCTGAGGTGACCAAAGTGGGTAAAAGGATCACGTCTGAGGTGATCAAAGTGTTTTCAAGATAAAAGGATCATGTCTGAGATGATCAAAAGGTCATAACGTTAATTTATAAAAGAGTCTAAAGGTAAATTGGTAAAATAGCAGAAAAATTAACTAAGTATGACCCATTCGCACGAATGGACCATACGTATGGACTAACCATACGAATGAAGTCCATTCGCACGAATGGATCATACGATTAGTCCAATCGGAGGCTTAAGTGCGAACGAGTGAGTCAGTCGCACGACTGAACTTCAGTCGGACGACTGGAGAAGGGCGACTGACCCAATCGCACGACTGAGTCCCACTCGCACGACTGAAAGGTGCGAATGAACTCAGTCGCACGATTGGATCTAGGGTGGATATAAATAGAGGTGGAGTCGGTCGCAGAGACTCCTCATTCTCAAATCGCCCCTAATTCGCATATCGTACCGTTACTCTGCCAAAATTTATTTGCTTGATTTTTCTTGTTGATTCTGTGTACTGACGTTCGCTCATCATCGTACAGGTACTTTGAAGTTCATTCCATCAAAATCAGAAAGGATTGGAACCCTAATGGGATTAAAACGACTGTGAAGTGCGAACCGCGACTGTCAAACCCTAATAACCTATTAAAACTAAGTAATATGTTAAAATTGAGTAAAATAGGTTGTTAGGGAAGAGAAGGCGACACTAAAGAACCGGTTAATTGAGTGATAAGACTTATTCTGCGTAGATTCGATCTTTGGACGACTGAACACATGAGACAGACGACTGGTCGTCCGGATGAACTTCAGTCGCACGACTGAAGGGTGCGAATCAATTAATCGCACGACTGAACCATGCGAATGAGACTCAGTCGCACGACTGGTGTAACCGCACAAGAGTACATGCGCATGAGTCCAGTCGCACACTCAGTCGTGCGTATGAGGTCAATCGCACGTCTGAACCTCAATCGCACAATTCAGTCGCACGACTGTCTTCAGTCGTACAACCCCAATCGCATGACAGAATTTTATTCAAAGTTAAGTGTTGCTTTATACTCTTAGCCAACGAAACTAACGTTTATATTATTATGTGTTACAGATGGCGAGTAGATGGAATATGAGCACCAAGCACAACATATGTGCTCACCTGGACTTGACATCCAGGAATGCAGCCGACTTCGCAGGCATTATTACTTTTCTACAGAGATCCAGGATCGCTCATGCTATATCCACTCCCTGCACACCATACAGATCAGTGCAGCAGGCCTTCTGGGAAGGCGCATCTGTAGACAGATCCACCGAGCCTCATTGCATCAGGAGCTCGATTTTTGGTGAGGCTATCACTGTTTCTGAGGAGGATCTGAGGATAGTTCTTCAGTTTGGAGACGATGCTGAGTGTCCCACACGTCTACACCCCCTCACGGTCCGTGGATGCTTCATGAGAGCCAAGTACTCTGGGGACATCAATGCCGGGGTACTCAACAAGAGTAACCTCTGTCCCCAGTTTAAGTACCTTGCGCACGTGCTGCTGAAGTGTATAGCATCACGGAAGGGAGGTTTTGACGAGCTCTCTGACCAGATTCAGAACGCTTATGCAGCGTTGGTGCTGAACCACCCGTTCAGCTTCTCCAGGATGATATTCAGTTACTTGGTGGAGAACCTCGAGGGGAAGGGGAAGGAAGGCTTCTGTATGTACCCTAGATTTCTACAGATGATCATTGATCAGAAGCTTCCCTCCCTGCCGAAGGAGAAGGAGGACGCTGTTATTCTTGAGGTCATGGACGACACGACTCTTGGCCGGATGAAGGTATACAGGGGGAAGCAGGTGAAGCCCCCTGTCAGGAGGTTGTTTGGGCATCTGGCCCGGGCTGATTATGTGGCGCCAGCAAAGAGGAAGTGGCGCCACGAGGACAGTGACTCAGATGTGGAGCATATAGCTATACCAGAGACTGACTCTGATGATGATGATAGCGGCGACGCGGGGATGACATGCCTGCCCCATCTAGAGGCACAGATACAGACGTTATTCCCCGGGGTCAGCCACTGCCGGAGAGGTCGCAGAGATGGCCGGTTTCCATCAAGAGTCGTCGCTGGTGGTGATATCGAGGAGGAGGAGTCAGACGAGGAGCCCCTCACCAGGACTGTGGGAAGCAAAGTAGTTCCCACAGACCACGGGCTTAAGGTGGTTGGTGAGCACCCAAGGGACTCCTCGGAGAGAGATACTGACCCTAACTACGTTCCAGGGTCAGTAGCAGAGCTGCAGGGGGAGCATCTACTTCCTCCGGGACTAGGAGGAAGCGGATGGCTCAACCACATGGGTTGAAGAAGAAGAAGCGTCGTTTGACCTTCGTGACTACCACCACAGCCACCACTACCACCACTACTGACATACACCCATCACCACAGCCACCACAGCCACTACTCCTACTACCACATCCACCACTTTACCTACCACCACTGTAGCTATCCCATCCATCACCAGACCATTCACCCCTACTTCACCACCATCAGCTCACCGACCCATATTCACCACACGGCCACTGCCACCACCACCACACATCAGGCTGGACCGTCAGCCCAGCCCTCACATGCTCATGGATTCACTCTACCTCACATCGGGGTAGAGGAGCAGCTCTCAGCGCTTACGCGTATGGTGATGCGTCTGCTTGCTGCGGACGAGGAGAAGGCGGCGCAGATCCGCCAGCTGACCGACCTGGCTGCTGCCCAATCTCAGCAACTGGCAGAGCAGGCTCGGGTCATAGACCAGCAGAGAGTTGAGGTGTCCCAACTCCAAGACATTCAGGCTCAGTCCGTCAAACGTATTGAGGAGTTGGAGACGACCAACAAGACTATCATGCTGAGGCTGAAGGGGTCGAAGGATGAGCCCCTGAAGCTAAAGGAAGGTGACGGAGATGATGGAGATGATGAGGATGAAGATGAGGATGATGATGAGGAAGATGATGATGATGAGGAGACTGAAGAAGATAGGACAGAAGGACATGATGATGATGACGAGGCAGAAGGAGGGGATGCGGCTGCATCGGCCTCTGCTTCAGGTCAAGAGCGGAGATCCAAACGTCGACAAGACCAGTCATCCACTACTTCTGCTCCTCCGAGCGACACTCCACAGATTCAAGACAAAAGTACTGATTAGACGTTTTATGTATTTATTTATTTGTACTTGAATCATGTAATGAAAAACAAGTGTATTAAATGTTTATATATATTAAGTTAATGTATGTCTGTTTGATAATTACTAATGATTTATGTGTTGAATGTTTATATCAAACAGATCCAAACTTTCAAAGGGATGAGTTTGACTTTGCTCCCCTTCAAATGGTCAAGACTCAGTTAACCATGATTCTTGACCTACAAGGGATAGTAAGACGGTCTGTGAGTTATACCCCTGAAGAAGGGGAGATAATTCATGACCTGTCTGATGAGCAAATAGCAGAAATGTTCAAACTCAATCCCGATGAAATAGTGAAGGACGCTCCAACAGTTGATTCAACCAGTGATGAGGAACTGAATGATATTGATGAAGTTGAGGTTGAAGACATTACTGCAGAAGAGTATCCTCAGTACGCTGACGCCGAGGGAAATGTGGTCCCCAATCTGGGTGAATCCCTAGTCAGTGATACTTTTGAGGTACTTGACAAGATGGAGCAAGAAGCAGAAAAGACTGAAGGAACAGCCCAAGCCTCCAATGCAGACGTAGATATTCGCAAGGCTGAATGGGCTGCCTGTTTTGAAGAAGTAAGAGCCCAGCGTGCTGCACCAAAGAGAGATGCCTACACCAAGCTCTACAGAGTCAAGAAACACCATAAGGTGTCGGGCAGGATTATCTCTTGGGCTTATTTTGAAGACCTTAACGCTTATGCAGTTAAGAGGGAGCAGGGCATAGAGTACTTCAGGTTCCCACATGATCTGAAGACTCTACCTGGTTTTGAGCTCAACCAGCTGGCTAAACTAAAGCTGCTGTATGCTGACCCGAGAAAGATGTCAGGCTGGTTTGAGGCTGCCCTGAGGAAAGAGTACCACACCAGGTGGGTCAACTTCAAACCTCAACAACCTACGAGGTATATCAGACGTTCTGAAGTTGATCCCATAACTGGAAAGCCAAAGATAGTGCTGAAGTGGAGTCCCCCGAGAACAATGTCGAGAATCCCTCTCAGGGAAATGCCACAGGACTTCACTCCCCACTTCAAATGGTGGTACTATGATTGGAGAGAACCGCTGAAGCTGTCATAGTGTTGAATAAAGAGGGACAAATGGATACTATCAGGGTATTCGACCCAATGTGGCTAACCAACTTGTCTGCTAATGATGTCTACACATTATACAAGTGGCCACTATTCTATGACACGCAAGATATTGTACAAGCCCTCCAATTCCAAAATGTCATAAGACTCTGTTTGCTTTTGAGATACACGCAGGAGTCACTAAAGAGGAGAAGTACAAGAAGTATAAGGAGGTGATGCAGAAGACAAGAGAATAGATAGATCTAGGTCCAAGGGGGAGTTTGTTGATGCATGTATGTCCCTAGATCATGATTTGTAATGTAATGAACTTGTCTGTCTGATTATGATGTAATTGTAATCGATTAATGAAATGATATGAATTGGTTGTTACTTGTAATGTTTAATATTTCATTAATGAGTTGTGATTGAATTGATTGGGTTTATGATTGTTTGAATGATAGCACATTATGTTATATTAATTAAAACATTCAAACTTAACTTAATGAAGTTCTCATGCGGATGGCCCATGCGAATGGACCACACGCATGAATAACTTCATACGATTGACTCAATCGCACGACTGAACCAGGAGACTGGATCAGTCGTATGATTGACACATAAGATTGACTCAATCGCACGACTGAACACTCAGTCGTGCGGATGAATCAACCGCATGGTTCAATCGCACGACTGAACCATACTTATGGCCCAGTCGCACGATTGAACAATACTAACCTATAAATAGACCCAATTCGTGGGAAAACGTAAGCATTCATCCCATTACGATTCCAGACGTACCCTAGCCGTCCAGAAGCCTCCCAAATCGTTCTCCAAGTTCATAGAACACATCAGATCGGTTCCTAATTGATTTCTGACGTTGATATCAATTCTTGATTGATTCATCGTGTGTTCTCACTGATTGGATCGCCAATCAAATAGGATTCCGCACTATTTGAGTGGGTTTAACACGCAATCACTCGGTATTTCGTTCAAATACCAGGTCCTATCAATCTTCTTTGATGCAAAAAATGCCAATGTGCACAAACTATTCACATGAATAGTAAGAGCTGATCAAATGGTTATCCATGATCATTCTCTATTAATTTAAGTAACATAACTCTGGTGATAACATATGTTTCAGGTAATAAGTTGAGTATGTGTTCTTTCTTTCATGTCATGATGATGGTTGTTGAACTCTCAGTCTCTGTATGATTTACTCATGTCATATCCAAATCTACCTTAATCAATCCAAGAATTGAAAAAGTAAATGAGTTGATAATTTGTCAAAAACACTTATTGTCTGTCCTTAGATCTTGTGTCTCCTTTGCTGTGATATCACTGACTTGGAACACACTTGATCAAGATTATTCATTGTCTATGATTATTCATATTTTTTTTATTTTAATGTGCTGATCTTCATTAATATGATCTCACTGCAGACATTCATTCTTTTGTTTATATTAGATTTTGATTCTGCTTTCATTTTGATTTTATGAATGTTTTTTTTGTGTGTAAAGGCAATGTCACAATGAGATGTGTGATCTTATTATCTTACATAGGACTTATAAGTTTTTTTCAAACTTAAAAGTTTAGGGGAGTAATAAATAAGGAGTTGTTTCAGAAAATAAAATCAAAGTTAAAATGTTAAATTGAAAGGATGATGTATATGTTCAAAATATATGTGTAATTTGAAAATGATAATATGAACCTACATAAATTTGCAAGTGAAAATGCTTCTGACAAAAGTTGGAAATTAGATGATACTTGATTTTATGTTGAGACTAAAATGAAGGGACAAAATAAATTTAAAAAATTAAAAAAAACAAGTGAAAATTAAAATTGTAAAAATTAATAATTAGTGTGCAAAATGCAAAAAGTTAAAAATTAAGGGACTAAAAGGTAAAATTGGAAAATTCAAAATGCCTTTAAAATGTTTAAATATTAGTATGAAATATTAGTAATATGTTTAAACAGTGTGCAGGTGAAGAATTCAGAAAACACAAGTGTAAGACTAATGAAAGTCAACTCAAAGTCAACTCATGCGTCTAAAAAGTGTACATACGTCTAAATAAGAGCATGATGAACTTTCAGGAATTATACAAGTGTTTGGACGTTTGTCACATTCATGCGTCTAAACAGTTGTAATAAGTACATGGAATTATACAAGTGTTTGGGCGTTTTTCACATACCCATGCGCCAAAATAGTTGTACTAAGTCTATGAGTTTAATCAAGTGTTGGGCGTTTGTCATAAACCCATGCGCCTAAATAGTGAATGAGTCTGACTTTAACCAAGTGTTAGACGTTTGAAATGTCTCATGCGTCTACATAGTTGGAAGTTTCAAAGTACAAGTGTGACGTTTCAGGAACTCCATGCGACTGAACAGTGCAAAAGCACCTAAACAGTGCTTATGCGTCTTAACAGTTCTCATGCGTCTGAGTCAAAACGCACAAACAATGCTCATGCGTCTCAAAAGTTTGTGAATGTTAGGGTTTCATACGCACAAACAGGGCTCATGCGTCTAAAATTTCACTTAATATAAATTGAACACTTACACTTGTTTCTCATTCACACTCAAAATTTTCCAAAGACAAACCCCTGAACTTTCGACTATTAGTCATCATCAAACTCTCAGCTTATCTGTGATTTCATCAAATCTTGTGGATTGTAGATATTATTTGGATCTATAAACGTAAGTTTGTTAATCAAATCAGTAAATTTTGGTTAAATCATGATGAAAGGTATAGGCGTTTGAATGCTATTTGGGCGTTCGAACATCATATCCTTCATAGTTTAACTAATCAAATCTTAATCATATCTAAAATTGACTGTGGATTGTTGATAAGCAATCAGATTGCGAGTATTTTGATATAAAAGTTCATCAACTGAAAAGTGTAAATTGATATTGATAACATTTCGATCAGTTTGTTCATCAATGGAAGAAGAAGAAGATGAACAGACGGATTTTAAATTGTGAATAAAAATAAAAATAAAAATAAAATTTTTTAACAAAAAGTAAATAAATCAGAATTCAAATGTGTGATAAAAAGTTCAAAATGAATAAATTTTAATGTTCCACAAATTAAAATCATAATTCAAAAGTCAAAATTATAAGTCAAAATCATAAGTCAAAATTGAATGTAAGTTAAGTTATAAGTCAAAATTGCCAATCATATGTAAAAATGAATCTCATAATCAAAATCTCATGTTCTCATATTATTTTCTCTATGTTTGCAGATGGCAGAATTGAAGTTTGAGCCAAAACATAATGTTGATGCATACTTAGATGATGAAAACAGAGAGAAGCCATTGGTTATGAAGAGATTATTCGTTTTCTGCTTAGATCAAAATATGTCTATGCTATGTGTGCAAGACCAATGATTAATGGAAGATTGATCAAAAGATTTTGGAGAACTGCAGAAGTAGAAAGAAATGAAGAAGGGAATAAAGTCATAAGAGCCTTTATTACATCAGATAGAATGCTTGAAGTTTTTGAGCAAGCAATCAGAATAGCTCTAAAACTTGGTGAAAATAACCCAGAAGACTTATCAGAGTATACCTTCAATGAATGTAGAGATGTATTTCTACAAATGGTTCATCTTGATCACTTCCCTAAGAAGCAATTCTTCAGAGCACGAGTATATAAACACTGGAAACTGTTGTGTTATATATTTCAACATTGCATGTCTGAATGAAGTGCTGGGGGTTGGGGGTTGGGATTCATTCCTAGTAGACATTGCATCTCCTATCATTGCTTTAGCCACAAACAGAAGATTCAACATGGCTAAGTGGATAATGAATGGATTCATATTTAATCTTGAAAGAGGCAAGAGAAATAAATACTTGATGTATCCAAGATTTCTCCAATTTCTTATTAATGAAGAGAATCCAGATCTGTATGTTGAAGGAGTTACATGAGATAAGCTACAATTAGAGCATATGTCGGAAGCTGTGTATAAAAGACTGGCAATGATTACTGATGCTCAAGACATTCCAGTATTTATTATATCAGGAATGTATCTATGGATGAAGTAGATATCACTCAACAACATTATCATTTATCTGAAGATGAACCAATAGATCTAAATGATCTTATTGAGGATGTTGTTGTAGAGATGAATGAAAGCTCATCAGATGATGATAATGATGATAACAATGTAGATGATGCTAATAATGATAATGATGATTGTAATGATGGTGCAACTGAAGCACATCAGGAGAAAATGAGGAAGAAAAAGAGGGAAGAAATGAGGATGATAAGTCAATGAACCTCAAAATTCAGCTGAAGAAACAAATGATGCTGATATTCATGATGATGTTGTACATGAAATAGATTCACAAAATCAAACCTTTGATTTTGATTTCATGACTGATTTGTTATATGACCCAGTATTTGAAGCTGATGTGAATGAAAAAGTAGAAAAATTCCTGTTAGTACTACACACAATGTGTTAGTACAAACAGAGGAGACAGTCGATATTGATGAGATGGAGAAATTGAATGAAGAAAATTTGATTAAAGAGAGAGAAATTGAAGAGTTGAAAATTGAAAATAAAAGGATGAAAGAGATGAATATATCTCTTGACAAAGAAATTCAAAAGCTAAAGGATGAAAATTTGAAGTTGACTGAAGAAAATGCATTGAAAGATGAAAAGATTGTGAGTTATGCCAAAGATAAGGAAGATGTCATCAAAAACTTTGAAGTAATGATAAAGGACTATGACATTCTTGAAGAGAAATTCAAGAAACTAGCAGAAGAAAATGAAAAACTAAAAGATGAATTACTGAAGGAAAAAAGAAGCTCAAAAGCCTATCTCACCAGATCAAGTGATAAGTGCTGAGATGAGTGTTGAAGAAAATCTTGAGATGCTCAAAGGCAAAAGAAAAATTAATGATGTAGCAGATACAAATCTAACTGAATCATCTTCCAAAGTGCAAAGAACAGAAGAAAATGTTGAAGAACAAAACGTTCAAGAACAGATTGAAGCATTAGAAGATGTTGAAGAAGTATATAATGATGATTGGTATGATGAAGTTTTGGATGAGGAAGATATTGATGAAGCTCAATTTGTATCACATTTCTCTTCACAAGAACAAACTCAAGAACAAGACGAAATTCCATAAGATTTGAAGATAGATATAACTATCTTGTGAAGATGAAATACAATCGAGTATTTTTGGATGGACTGACTATTTCTCAAATAAATGATGAATATGAGAAATGCATTTCTGCAGAGTCAGTTGCACCAGTTGATCCAAATGAGATTGTTATTGAGCATGGTGAATGGAATAGAGCAAAAGAAAAGTATTATGTAGAAGAACTATCTAGCTCTAAGCTGCACCATCCTGATCCAGATGATATGAGTATTCCATCTTTAAGATCATGGTTGCAAGCTAGGAATTACCCGTGGAGAAAGCTGAAAAGATTACAATCTGTATCATTGAGGAATCTTGTTAGAAGTTTTCAAGAAATAGAGATACAATTGAAAAAGATGATTATACTTGACACAGATAATCCTCAATATCTTGAAATTACAAAAAGGACAAGAATGTTAAACCCACAAGAGATCAAACAAATGGCAAGAAAGACAGCTGCACATGATAACAGAAAAGAATTGATTGAAATGTTTTCTGATCCTGAAAGGCAAGCATACAAAGCCTCTTCTGAACAAAGGAAAATTTTTGATAATTCAAGATCAACTGGAGACTTGGTAAGAAATGTACTACAAAGAGGACAATCAGTTGCTAAATTGTTGAATGCTATGATTGCTCCTGATTTTACAAACCAAGTAAAGATTATAGCATGGAAGTATGATGAAGTATTTGATGCATTTTTTATAAAAAGGGTAAATGCAGTGTGTTATGTATATCACTTTTACTCTAGTATCATAAATCTTCCAGTGCAAGATTTAAAAGAGCTAAATCGATTACCTCTGATCAATCCATCTGATTCAAAACGTGGCAAGATGATGGTAGAATTATTAAGAAGAGGATTGGATAAATCAAGTAATTTTCTTAGAACAAGATGTGATCAAGAGGATAAAGAGTACTTTGTTACTTTGAAGAATAATAAAAAGCTCAAAGGATTACACTTTGAAGAAGAACATTTAATGATGGAATTTTGTGACAATTATTTAAAAAAAGTCACAACTCCCGGTCTAAAAGTGATTGATGGTAATCAAAATTCAAAGCCAATTCTCAGATGGTTTTATAACACTAAGACATTTGAACTTAAACTGGTCTGAAATCTTGAACGATGGGATGAGGATATGATTACTTTATTTGGAGTTTTTGAACTGAAGCTATTACATCCAAGCTATATATCATTTTTGTCGGTACAAAAGTTTGAAAAGGTATCTCCAGAGATAGCAGAGCAAGACAAGAAGTATTTCATTTCTATCATCAATGAGATGAATGCTGCAATGAAAAGTATATCATTGAGGAAAACTCTTGCTTATGCTAACATTGTTAAGAAAGATATAAAAGACATTGAATTCATGAGAATTTCAAGGAAAGGAGTATTAGAAGTATACTCAAAGGAAAGTCAAAAACCTATTGAGTTATATGCTAATATTGATATCTCATGTCTTTCAAAAGATACATTGAAAAGAATGAACAAGATGGAGATTAAGACAAATGAAGCAAAACCAGAACAAGGCATTCTTGCTAGAAAATTCAAGTCTGCTATTTCAAATGCTTTGAAAGAATTTGAGATGTACAAACATAAGCCAATGTTCAAGATCAAAGAAGAACTAGAAGATTTCTTTGAGTGATGAAGATAAGAGTTGAAGATAAAAGCTGAAGATCGAAGATGAAGAAAAGAAAAAGAAGACAAGATTGAAGATTTTGAAGACCGAAGACCATGTAAATCTTAGGGGGAGTATTGTTAGTGCTCTAGAAAGATTAACATGGTGTCTTTAGATGTCTTTTTAATACTTTGTAATAGTATAGGGACTAGTTTTGTAATTTGTTAGTTCCTTTTTGTTTTATTATAAATAGCTTAGACTTACAGGTAGTAGGTAACTAGTTGAATACGAAACTGCTTACATACTTTGTAATTTGTCTATGCTTGATATTAATGAAACCATGAATTTTGTTGATATCTTGCTTGATTTGATTACTTTGTTTGTATTTCATTGAATTGTGTTCATACATCATCACAGATTGGTACATTTGATCCTATCACTAGAGGAGTTGGTTGAGTTACAAAAGGCAATTCTGCTACGAAGAGAACAAGAAGATGCAGCAAGGTTGGCCTTGGAAAAGGAAGAACAGAGAAAGAAGGAGATAGCTGAGCAACAGCTCAGGAATGAAAGGATTGCTTTTCTGAGCTCTAGGGGATTCTCTCTTGAGGAACTGGCTCCTCATGATAATGATACGATCTTGTGGCTTTTCAAAAAGGAACAAGACCAAATGAACAAATAGAGAAATAGGGCTTCCGGGGAAAAGTTGAAGGAGAAAAAGAAGAAAGAGGAAGAAGCTCAACTTGCAGCTGTCAAAAGACGGGAGACAAATCCTGGATGAAGGATAATCTCAGGGCCCATGGCTTCTCCAGCAGGCAAGTTGGCCCCATATCTTTAAAGACCCTGCAGCGACATGGCAGTTAAATCAAGGTTGACATTCGCTCAGTGAAATCAAGGCTGACATTCTCTCAGGAAGAAGGAAAGAGATGTACAGAAGAGTACAGGGGATGACTTCTAAACCAACACCGCAACCTCAACCTGGACGAATTCCTTTCCCTTTCCCCATTAAAACCGAGCCAACCACTGAGCCATACACTCGTGAACCCACAACATCAGCCATACCATCTTCCTCACCCATTCCATCACAACAACCACCACAACTACCCATCCTTAAACCCAAAACACTTCGCAGAACCCAACCACCACCTACCCAACAGCCACCTAAGTCATCCGCACAATCATCCAAACCTTTGACCTTAGAAGAGTTTAAGGAGATCAAGAGGAAGCTCATCATATGTACTACACTAAGCGATATCTCCTGTGAGGAGGGGTCCATCAAGTTAACCTTCATTGATGGCTCCTCATGTTCCCTCACAAGAGAACAATTCCTTGATCTACCTAGAGGAACACTGGACCAAGCTCTCAAACTCTTGGCAACTAACTCTGACTCTCTTGAAGAAGAAGAAGAGAAGAAGCTGAGACGAAAGCTGATGACTTTACTGGACACTAGGAAGGGAGACAAATTTCCATCTCAACCTCTTGTTCCTAGGAAGAAAATAGTCCAGTGGAGGTTTGAAGACTCTTCTCACAACTTTGTTGTGGAAAGAGAGAATGGTGAGACCAACAGGCTTAATGCCTCTTCTCTGCTACACTTAAGCAGATTTGATATTGCTGAGTTAGCAGAGAAACCATTCTCCAATCCCTCCAACTCTGAGATAGCTGCTCACATCAGAAATCATCTGAGCAGTCTTCATCTAGCTGAACTAACTACAAGGGCCAAGATTGAAGAAGAGTTGAAGCTAAGAGAGAAAGATGAAAAGGAAGGGTCAGCACTAAAGGCAAAGTCTTTCTTCAAATGGTTGAAGGCCTTGAATTGGAATCTATAGTTAGGTGGGAGTATGACCACGAATTCCATCAACTAACTCTATTTAGAGGGACACGACAAAGGGTACACATCATTCAAAGTGACAGACTTGATCTGCTGTTTACGAGAGATTTGTACAAACTTCTCAGCACCTCTTCAGGGAAGAACAAAGAGACAGATGAGTATCTCCTATCCTTTGTGCTGAAAGTTTGAGAAGAAGAAACAAGTGAGGTTTTGGTAGCATCAGCCTAGGGGGAGTTTGTTGGATCAAGTAAGGCTGGTGCAACCAAAACAAACACTTATAACATTTTTGGTACAACTGATGAAGAGCTTCCGATGGAAAAAGTTGAACTTCCAAAGGCCAAGGCTGAAAGAGCTTTCGAAGAGGAACTCTAACTTCCGAAGACAAAGTCTTCCTTCTTCCGAAGTTCAACACTTAGAAGAACTCAAGACAAAGACTTCTGAAGCATGAAGTCCTGAAGATCAAGTCAAGCCTTGGAAGAAGTAGCTTCTTCCGAAGTATAAGTGGCTTCGGAAAGAACTTGTTCTTCCTAAGCCAGTTAACCTTCGGAAGAACCTACTATGAACCAGTGGACATAAGTATGGTCCATCTGACACACCGTTGCAACCTCTGAGATACTGCATGGCACTTTCCCACGCTCATGTAGTTGACCATACTTTATTCCACTGTTCATTCCATATCAGTTAGTACAATTACCAACTTTGGTTGGTGAAAAAGGTAAGTCATGGACATGTCATGACTACCAAATCATAGATAGTATTTTATCTAGGATACCTTACTTCTAGCGATGTAGTATTTGTTTTAGTCGTAAGTTCCCATCTGGTATCAAACTATAACTGGCTGTAGATAGTAGCATATATAATTTCTCAATGTAACTCATTTAGCATGCTTGTAAGAGTCTTGTAATATTTTGAGTTGTGAAGTAATGTATACAAGTATCTTGAAACCTTTCTCTTGTGTTTTTTTACTTAAGATATTATTATCAACTCTTTAGAGATTCTGCATCATCAAACCGAGTATGACTTAGTGAGTTTGAGAGATAACAATTGTGTTGAGTGACCAAAATTGATCCTACACGGGCTTTTACATAGGTGTAGGGTTAGAGAGATGCCTGAGATAACTAAAGCAAGTGAATGTCTTAAAGCAATCACTACATGTATCTTGGCAATATCTCTTATTCCTTAATCCTTTAAAAATAAGACTTTTAATAATATGAAAAATTACCATATAGAGATTAAAGGAATGGAAGAAAATAAAAGATAAACACCAAAGCAACTTAAAAGAGCACTTTTTAGTAAAAGTACTTTGAAGATTCAAGATTTTATATTACATCATATGGTGATATTTTTCCCTTTTTTGGAACAAGGATTTTTTTGTATTGTCTTTATTGATTATTACATGATTGCATAATTTTATTTGGAATAGAACTATTGAACTTATTATCATAAGTCATGTAATATGTAATTGCCAAGTTGAACTAAGAATTAAATTATCTATAAGATTCTTGTTTCTTTAATTATATAAATTAAAGGAGACACAAGCATGGAAATCTTGATAAAACAACTTCAAATTATTATTTGAAATAAATGATTCCTACAAATTTAATCAAAATAGAATAGCTAGTTCGTGGAACCATACTAGATTAGTGGATAATCTAGAGTATACTTGGAAAATGTTTCAGAAATAATAAAATAACACTATTACATGAGATGTAGCAAATTAAAATTACTAGATGCGTGAAATCTGAAGGAGTTTAGATGGCCTCTACACACCCCAACCAATGGTGGAAACATAATCGATTGTTCATATCACATGGTACTTAAAGCATTAAGATAGTCTTATATGCAAATTTAATAATTTCAAATAACCAAAAATTGTTTAACAACCATATAAATTTCAAAAACATAAATTTGCAAACATGTAGTCCAACTAAGCAACATTTCCTAAAATCATGTCATATAATAATGTAAGCAGCTAATGAATTATCTAGTGAGTTAACATAGATTTGCATACATAGAAATATTGGTTGAACGATTGAAATGATTGCAATAATTCAATTCTCATGAAATGTTAAGATTTATAGGGCAAATGTGTAACATATAAGACAAATAATACATAATCAGACCTAATTACTGAATTGACTTGGTCCGTATACGAAATATTAATGAATAAGGTAGATGTATGAATGTGGTTTTAATCACCGTTAAATAATATGATGGGGTGTGTTGTCAAGTCATTATATCTATCATTGTTCAGGTGATTTGAATAAATTGATGATTGTACAAGAATAAATGTTTACCAAACTATGAACACAAATTGCAAGTTTTATGACAACATGAATTAAATTGAAAAATAAAATGAATAAGAGATTAAGCAATTTTTGAATAAGTTCACATGAATTTTCTAAAATTATAAACCATAAAAGGGCTATGAATACTAAGTAGATTAATTGCAAGTAAAGAAATTATAATATGCTTGACTAGATTGTGACAAGCCTGATTTTTGGGTCCGGAATTTTTTTAGAAACCTTCAAAGGCCACACAATAATCACATTGGCGGCCCATGAAAGGGACCCAACAAGATTAAACTCCGAAACCATAGATACAGACACACACACACACCATAATGGTGTCGGCCCATCAATCTTTAAACTAGGTGTTGGGCCACAAAGCTAAACGGGCTTGACCCACAAAACTTCAATGGGTCATTGGGCCATATTAGGATATTGTTCGTGATCTACCGACATTAATAGGCCATGAGCCATATGCCTTAGTGGACTTATTTACCAATTAGACTTTTAAAAAATTAAATGAACCCGTAAGATGAGTAATTATTTGAAGAAAATGTGTGAACCCAATTACGTGAATTATCAAAGCTATATAAATTATAATAAATAAGAAGCTACATTTTATTAAGCCACTAACATAATTAAAAATATAAAAAGATTTGTAGAATATAAATCTTATTAAAAATATTACTAACTTATAAAAAACTAAATAACAAACTCACATAATACTTACACCATATAAATATAAATTAAATATAGAATAATATTAAGTTAGAAAATCTTATAAAAATCTTACTTAGTTTAGCTAAAATACTAAAGAAAATTCTAGCAACCTATAATAAGACAAAACCCCAAATACATGCATCTAATATAAATATATATTATAAAGATTTACTTCAAACAAAATATACATACATACATTCATGCTCACGGCATACATACATACTATATATACACACACCTGACACACACACCCTACTTATAGAAATTCATGCGCGTACACCGAATGCATATATATAAATATGAACACTTGTTTTATAAAATAACACATCGCATCCACACTTATAAAAATTTGCACCACCCACACATAAATATTTATATATGTATCATATACCATAGACCGAGCATTTTAAAAAGATATATACATATACATATATATATGTATATATATATATATATATATATATATATATATATATATATATATATATATATATATATATAATATATATATATATATATATATATGTATATATATATATATATATATATAGATATATATAGATGCATACGTACGAATTTCGGCGCACACAAACACCCGACACACGCACACCCGTATACATATATATATACGTATATATATATACATATATGTATATACATATATAGGGTAAAGTTCAAATGAGACCTCTACGTTATTGTGAGAACTCTTTAAATAGTTTTCAATCATTGATGTAACTTTAAAATAACAAGATCATGCCATGTGTCATCACATGGTTTTTTATAGAAAATGGCATTTTAGACATTTTACATACTTCTTAAAAAGTCAAATGTTCAGATTTAATATGGTGGTGACACGTGTCACCACCTACTCTCTTCTAATTCACTTAGTTTTTCTTTTCTTTTTAAAAAAGTTTACCCTTTCAATGTTTAAAGCCTATATAATTTTTTTTATATATATACGTATATATATATACATATATGTATATACATATATAGGGTAAAGTTCAAATGAGACCTCTACGTTATTATGAGAACTCTTTAAATAGTTTTCAATCATTGATGTAATTTTGAAATAACAAGATCATGCCATGTGTCATCACATGGTTTTTAATGAAAAAGGGCATTTTAGACATTTTACATACTTCTTAAAAAGTCAAATGTTCAGATTTAATATGGTGGTGACACGTGTCACCACCTACTCTCTTCTAATTCACTTAGTTTTTCTTTTTCTTTTTCAAAAAAGTTTACCCTTTCAATATTTAAAGCCTATATAATTTTTTTTATAGATTTGTTAATATTTTATAAAAAGTGAACCATTAAACTCGGCTCATTTGCTCTTTAATTCCAATATAGTCTCGAAGATTTAAAAAATAAATTCCCGAATTTTGCTTATTACATTACTGTAACATGAAGACAAATGTATTGTGTTGATGTAAGTTCACGATACGGTGATGACACATAGTGCAACAGTTAGTTACAATAAATTACACTATTTATTTGATTACAAATCTTAATAGTTACAGTGACTTACATTATATTGTAATTCCTTGCAACAAATTACATCAAAAAACATATATATAAACCAACAAAAATAAAACCTAACAAAATGAGTTCAAATTCTTTTCTAAATTCATATCCAAACTTTAAACATATCTTGATCTGATGCATCATAGTTACCATCCCCCTGTAGTTACATCACTATAACTAGCATTTGTAACACCTTAAAAATCATTTTACAACATTTTAAACTGCATGTTACACCACTATAACGAAACTACACCACTGTAATACCAATGTGTAAACCTATGTAAACTAACAATGGATGCACTAGCAAACCTAAAACTATTGTAAACCAATGTTAACTAGGAACAAATGAAGTAACAAAACCTAAATCTGTTGTAAAATAAGAACACTAAGGTAAAGATGAATTACATCATGTTTATTTTAATGAGAAATCTAATACTTACAGTGAATTACAAATATTTGTAATTATTTACAGTGAATTACATCATTTGTAGTTACTTACAGTGAATTACGTCATAGTAAAAAGACGTAACATCCAATGTAAAACACATAATTATAGTTTAGATATAGTTTAGAATGTCAAGTGAAGAATCCAAATCTTGATTCCTGCTTGAGCAATGCATTAGGGTCCCTGAAAAACTAAAATAAAATAACATGAATATTAATGTCAATCAAATGTCAAGAAATTAGAAACACACATATAAGCAAAACCATAAAATATAATAAGAGTATGTAAAACAACTAACCACAATGATGACATATATAACATGTATCTTAGCAACCACCATCAAATCTTGTAGCAATCTCGGCAATGTTGTACAAATGATAAATCTAATACTTAGAGTAATGAAGTATCAAATCTAGATCGACAATCTTTCCAGATCTGGGTTTTCTTAGCACCATCCTTAGATCTTTTTATCTGATAGAGAGAGATTGAAAATCCACTTGGGTTTGTGTTTTAATAAAGAGGCTTACTTTTGAGAGAAAACCCACTTCTAGGTTTTCTTGTTTCCTTTATTTTTGATGAAAACCTACTTCTACTTTTAAAGGAAAACACACTTAGGTTTGTGTTTTAAGAGAGAGATCTACTTGTGTATTCACCTGTAACTTCAAAAAAAGGTTGAAGATGAGGAGATCACGATAAAAAATTAGGAAGGTGCACGTCACTGATGTGATGGTGGTTCTAGCCCAAAATCGCATCTATGAATGAGCTAAAAACAAAAAATTAATAGTAAAGGGTTGTTGTACATACCTCAAATGAAATATCTGAAGAAGAATCGACCAAAAAAAATTCAAGAAAGATAGAAGATGCTGAAATGGAATCTGCAAAAAGTTTATGTTTAAAGGGAGAGATGAAATGGAATCGGTGGTGGTGGTGGTGGAGGTGGTATCGTGGTGGCGATGGTGGGACTTGGAATCATTGGTGGTGATGAAGAGTTAATGAAATCTTGATTTTGAAAAAAGAGAGAGACACTAGAATTTAAAAGAAAAAAACTGATAAAAAGTACAAAAGCAAAAAAGAGATAAATTACCTAAATACCCTTGATTGCAAATAGGGAACTGGTTAACTTGTTAATGAAAGATGCTAAGAACACAAGTAAAAGTGAGACAGAACAAGATTGCAAACAACACAGGTATTTGGTTTTCAAGAATGCTGTATATGCTTCTCAAGTTCTATTATAAGTTACAAAGCATCGATGGAAAGTTACAAGTACTTGAGATACTTTATACCACATCCTACAGCCGGCCATACTTTGAAGGCCAGCTGGACACAATTGACTAGACAACTACAAAATCAAATGTAGAGTCAAAAGGCAGATCTGCCATTTGACTTGTGACTATGACATGCCATAGCTCACATCCTAATATATTACAAAAAGGATAAAAGTACATAAAGTAGAAAGCATGGACTCAATACCTCAATGTACAGTTACCAAAAGCATGGACCTTTCACCAACTCATGTAAGTTGGTGACTTACATAGTAGCAGCGGAAAGGTGGTCCAGCTTTATGGTAAAGTACATCAGATAAAGGCATATCTCGAAAAGTCTTCGGAAGAAATCTGTCTTCACTCTTTGGCTTTGGAAGACTTTGTCTTTGAAGCTTCGGAAGACTTCACTTTTGGCTTCGGAAAATGTTGGTCTTGGCTTCGGAAGATTTTGACACTTAGAATATTTCTAGTGCATGGTGTAAAACTTCCGAAGCATTTCTACTTTTGTTATTTAGTGCATGCATGCAGAGAGACTTTGGATGTTTTCGCTGCATCAGACTCATAAGAATCCTTACAAACTCCCCCTAGGCTGATGCTACCAAAACATTTAGAAGATCTTCAGATTTTTGTAGTCTTTAGCACAATGATGACCATACCCTTCTTCATTAGATGGTCAGGATCATTCAGACTCTCATAATATCTTCTCATCTCAAAGAGATCACGCAGAGGTATGTTGATTATGTCTTGTCATGTATAGACATTCTCAACACCTTGATCTCTGATCACATGCCATCTCTCTGGATTAGTAGTGAAGGTCCAGGATAAGATGGGTGTCTCAGCTACAAGAGGAGCCACTTGAATTGGAGTTGATTGGGCTGCCTCTTTATGCACTTCCTCAGGTTGATCTGACTCATCATGAGGTGTAGAGGTTGATGATTCAAGCTTCTTCTTCTTAAACTTTGGTTTAGAAGCCATCCACTTCTTCCTCTTAGAAGACTTTAACTTAGAAGACTGGTCTGCAGCACCTTGTTGATCATCCTTGTCTTTCTCAGTTGGGTGTTCCTCCCTCACAGGTTCAGAAGGAGAGGGAGTTTGACCCTGTTGTATATCAGAAGATGAAGCTTGTTGAGGCTCAGCAGGAGGTCCAGGTTGTGTTGTCTCAGGTTGTTCAACCTTAACCTCCACTTCAGGTGGGATTTGACTTGGAGGAGAGTATAAGTCAATCAGCTCTCCACCCTTGATCTTCTGCTTGATTACCCTGATATGCTCATCCATTGTAGATAGAGACATGGGGCCAAGTCTCCTTCCGAAGAATCCATATAGCTTCAAGAAGCTCATCATCCTTTGTCTGTCAGCAGACTTTTTCATACTCTTTTGGATGATAGCTCTTGACTTTGCAGCATCTTTCCTCATCCTTCTTTTTGTTTCCTTTTGTTCTTGAGCACTTGAAGTTTAAGCTGTTTGAGATACTCAAACTCAATGTACTCAAAGGACAAGGGAAGAAGTGCAGATGCCTAGTAGAGACCTATGGCACTCAGGTAGTTGATCATGTTTTGGCTATCTGTTTCCTTGTCTACCTGAGATTCTTGTGTAGCAGCCACATCCTCTTGCACAGGACTTTCCTGAACTGGGAAGAGAGTTGGAGCATGCTTGTATAATCTTTCTGTCTCTTCCCTTCTTTGAATTGGAGAAGTAATCTTGCATCCTCTTTTTCCTTCATCTCTCTTGACACTTCCATGTTAGTCGGTTCGTTTAATGCTCTAAGGGGAGAGATATAATCTCATCTATGTCATAGTTCCTGGTCTGCAAGTAAGTAATCCTGACTGCCCTCAACTCATCTTCTTGAGTGTTTGGTTTGGGGGCAACCCTGATTGCAGCTTGCATAAAGCCTGAAGACCCAGAGGAACTTTCTCCCCTTAGCTTTCTCTTCCTCTCTCTCTCCTCCTCTTCAATCTCCTCAGGAGTCAAAATCCTTTTCCCTTTGTCACCCATAAATCTTTGTGACTCATGGTGGATAGAAGTTTGGCCTTCATTGCTTGGTGTAGCATCTAAGCTCTGGCCAGAGAGAGGTTGTAAGACACCTTAACCAGCTGGTGTTTTACTGAGGGAATGAATTTTTGAAGCAGTTGTTGGTGTGACAGGGCTCTCAGGCTCTATCACTGGGCCTTCAGCCAAGGTTTTCCTTTGAAGCTAATCTCAGGGTCTGCCTCAGCATCCAGTTACCAATGACATTACCTGATTTCCTTTGTCTCCTTCTAAGGCTGAACTCTTCAGTAATTCTGTCTTGAATCCTGAGTGCTAACCTGTCAGCTTGTCTTGATTTGCTTGGCTTGACAAGTGGCAAGTTGATCAGGTCAAGACCTTCATAGTAGTCCAAAGTCTGAAAATTGAACACTTCTTGCTGCCCTTGAACTCTGTGAAGAATGAGGGCTCTACTATCAGCATCATACCTCCACCCAATAATGTAGTTTGAAGTTCCTTAAGGTGGAGATGACACAGCCCTTGGAATGCCTTCCTCAAAGTGATTCCTAATGACAAAGTCTACTATGTCCACATTAATGTGAACTTGAGGAAGTTGCTGAGTATGCACAATTGCAAGTGAGGATGGTGAATCCTCAATATCCATACTTCCTGAAGAACTCCCAGGTTCTGTGACTGTAATGACTTTCATAGGTTAGCTAGAGGTTAGGTCAATCACATTCACAAGTTCTTATGTTCCTGGTTGAGCTCTTCTTAAAGGTCTCCCAGCTAGTTTTTTCCTGAGATAAGATATCTCAAGTTGCTGATCATTGACCCTATTATGCAGGGTAGTCATGTGAGATTCAAGGCGACTAACCTTAGAGACTAAATAGGAGCATGTTTTTGATAGTTTTTGCACCTTTAGTCTCAGATTTCCTCTTCTTCATCAGAAGAATCATTGGGGGATGAGATTATTGGACCAAAATCCTCTCTCTCACCACCAGCCTCAGGTTCTTGGCAGCTGGATTTCCTCTGCACATTGACATTCTCAGTTGAGGTGTCAATGGGCTGAGTTGCCATGGTTGAGGTCTTAATGATGTAATCACTTGCAGAAGTGAGAGCCTCTTCCATATGGATATCCTGAACAGGTTCAGAAGTATCCACCTCAGTTATGGGTGACTGATGTTGGCTAGACAAAGGAGACTCAGGAGTACTCATCTCTCTTTGAGTAGGGGAGGAGTAGAGAGACTCATGGTACCCACTGAAACCTAAGTCTTCATCAGTATAGAATAAGAGGTTGGGAATGGGTTGATTTTAGTCTAATAGCTGGGGATTGTAACTGTCCTCTAAAGGTTGTCCACTTTAGTGTTGAGACTCAGAGTGAAGGCTTAAGGCAGTTGGGCTTGAGAGCTCATCAGGGGTGAGCATGAGGACCTCAGCCCTGATTATTGAAGAGATGGGAGTGGTTTGCTGCTTAGGGGAAGTGGGAGCTCTAGTTTCCACTTCCTCCTGTATATGGGTGAGTATATGAGGGCGGGCCTGCACAGACTCAATAGCTTGAGCAGGGGTTCGTTTGGATTTTCTTTGGTAGGTGAGGGTGACTTGGGGCCTTTTTGGTGGTTGTTGAGGTAGAAGGTGTGGGTTCAACACTAGTTGTGTTGCTAGGTTGTCACCTTGAGTAATGAGCTCTAACATTTTTGGGACTAGGGTTTCTACCCTGAGAAGCCTACAGTTGGCTTCTATATAATATAAAGATGGCGGGCTTCATCTGTCCCAATTTAAGAATATTATCTGTTTCCCTTTAACTGTGAGCCAGGTCACAGTTGGAGAATGTGTTGAACATATCTAGGAAACATATAATACTCTAAGGAGTCCAAGTTAGCAAGAAAATTTGTATAAACAAATTGAGAGTACCTGAACTTGACCCCTTAAAACATTCCATGTACTACGAAGGAGAGATCCTCAGGAATCTGGTCCCACCCTCCATGCTTGTTTGACAAGCTGTGGATACCACATGAAGCAGTATTTCCACGGGGAGGAGACCTTCCTTTTCTTGAAGGTCTTTACAGAGAAATCTCCCTCATAGCCCATCTGCTCAAAGAAATGATTTACAGCCACCTTTGGGAAGGACAACTCACCTTCCTCATCATCCAGCTGCAAATGAGTGTTTATGATGGCCGGAGGAGTGATTGAAGATTGTCCTCCCTTGCACTGTGGCAGACAGTGCCTTCTCCCCATCCATAATGACCTCTTGGCAGGTCTTTCAAAATTCAAGCAGATGATCCTCATAGAGAGTAGGATCAATAGTTAGGGGAGGTAGAATAATTTGATAGAGCTAAGAAACAGGAAATCTCTGAGAGAAACTTTCATCTTTCTTAGAGCTTAACAGTGCAACTTGGTTATGTTGCCTGTGAAGTTGCATGGAGAAATCTGGGTTGTTTTCGATGTTTAGGTTGGCCATTTTAGAATCTTAAGGATGAATAAAGATGAAGAACAAAAGGCTGTTTGGGAGAATTTAGGGTTTAAGGAATAAGGTAATTGAGGAAGGAAGTGAAAGAGGAAGGGGAGGGAATCGTTGGGCATTTATGTGAAAAGGATTGAGACAAAGTTAATGAAAGAGGATAAACCTTTGAAATCCGGATGTCGGTCCGGTCCCCACATCTGAAAAGTAGTTTACTTTTCCCAAAAAGTAGTTTTCTTGGAAGTCGAGACATCTTCCAAAGGTTATTGCTTTGAAGATCTGATCTGAAGAAAAGCTTTCGAAGGCAAATGGATTCGGAAGAGATTTCAAAGGATTTGAGAATTTTGCTTCGGAAGAGAATTTACACTCAGAGATTTTTATTCTAAGAAGAATAAACACTTCCGAAGGTAAATTGCTTTCGGAAGAAACTTGTTCTTTGAAAACATACAAGGTACTTAAGTTGATTTTAAGATTCGGAAGGTATTTCAGAAAATTCTTCCGAAGATAAAATCACTGAAGCAATTATTTGTTTAATAAGACATAAACTTCTTCTGAAGTTAATTTGGAATCTTCTGAAGATATCAAGATTTTCAAAAATCTAAGAAAAGTCTTTCAAATCTTCCAAAGAAAACAAGGGCTTATGAAGGTGATATAATAGACAACTTAGGACACACAGGTTTTAGAAATAAATATGATTAAGTTTTAAGAAAAGCTATTCAAAGTTAATCATCCCAATAGCTGATACAAGATATTTAAATCTCTGCTCATCAAAAGCTTTGGTGAACAGATCATCATATTGTTCATTTGTGTTAACTTTGACTAGTTTGATTAATCCCTTTTCAAAGTTATCTCTAATCAAATGATACCTAATATTAATATGCTTTGTCCTTGAGTGCTGCACAGTATTCTCTGTGATGGAGTTAACACTATTGTTGTCTATGTGGATGGAGTCTCTTTGAAGTTAAATCCATAGTCCAGCATCTGATTTTGAATCCAAAGCACTTGAGTACAACAACTTGCAGCAGCAATGTATTCAGCCTCAGCAGTTGATGCAGACACACAGGATTGTTTCTTGCATTGCCAAGAGACTACTCTTCCACCAAGAAATTGACATCCCCCTGAAGTAGACTTTGCAGTCATGTTGCAACCACCATAGTCACTATCTGTATAAGCATACATATTAAAGTCAGAATTCTTTGGATACCAAAGGCCAAGTGATGGAGCACCTTTGAGATATCTTAAAATTCTTTTGACAGTGACCAGGTGTGACATCTTGGGGTTGGCTTGATATCTTGCACAAATGCATGTAACAAACATGATATCTGGCCTGCTAGCTATGAGGTACATAAGAGACCCAATCATTGCCCTATAGAGATGTTCATCAACACACTCCCCCTCAAGATCCGGTCCAAGGGAGTGATTTCTGGCTTTGGGTGTCTTAACAACCTTACAAACAGTCATGTTAAACCTTTTAAGTATTTCCTGTACATACTTGAATGACTTATGAAGATGCCATTGTCAACTTGCTTAACTTGAATTCCTAGAAAGAAATTGAGTTCCCCCAAGGCACTCATTTCAAACCTGTCCTTCATCAGCTTCTCAAAGTCTTTGCAGAGCTTTGGATTAGTTGACCCAAAGATAATGTCATCCACATATACTTGAACTAGCATTATGTCATTTCTTGTTACTTTGATGAAGAGAGTTCCATATATAGTACCTCTTTTGTAGCCATGTTGACAGAGATACTGAGATAGAGTCTCATACCACTTTCTTGGTGCTTGGTGCAACCCATATAGAGCTTTATCAAGCCTGCAGACATAATCAGGATGATTAGGATCTGCAAACCTAGGTGGTTGTCTGACATACACTTCTTCATCAATCACCCTATAAAGAAAAGCACACTTGACATCAAGTTGGTAGACTTTGAAATTCTTGGATGCAACAAAAGCTAGGAACATTCTAACAGCTTCAAGTCTTGCCACAGGAGAAAAGACATCTGTATAGTCAATTCCTTCTTCTTGAGTATATCCTTGAACAACTAGTCTTTCCTTGTTTTTGATGACAAGTCCTCTATCATCCTTCTTGTTCCTATCATCCCTTGAGGGAGAGGACATATGTTCCAAACCTTTTGCCTTCTGAATTGAAGCAGCTCCTCTTGCATAGCTTCAACCTAACTTCCATCCTTTAGAGCCTCATCAATTTTCTTTGGCTCTATCTGGGACAAGAAGCAAGAATGAAGACAAACATTTGCTTTATAGGTCTGTCCTCTTGTTCACACCCCTGAATCAACATCTCCAGTGATGTTTGTGGTAGGATGAGACTTGTGGATCCTTAGCTGAGGGATCACAGCAAGTTGTTTAGACAGATCTAGATTTGAAAAATTTTGATCTGGCAAAGAAGATTCACCCTCCACATCACCACACTTATCAAGATTGACTTGATCCAATGAGTGTGTGACATCATTGATGTTGCCTTCAATGCAGTGGTTATCAGCATCAAGAAATTCTTGATCACTTTCACCACCACCACTTTCTCCAACATTTGAAGCTCCTTCTTCTGAGTTTTGTGCCTCTAAGCTGGAATTTGAAGGCACCCCAGAAGCATTAGCAGGATTTGTCATTGATGTGCTGGTAGAAGCTTCATATGCAGGAGTAGTTACCACTGGAGCTGAAGATGTGTAACTTGAAGGTCTTCAGAGCTCAAATCTTGGGTCAGGATCACCTGTGGTAATATATCTGTAGATCCTAAAACATTCTCACAAGATTTGTTAAAACAGTTGGTAACTAAATCAAGATCAAATAGCCAATCCGAACCAGAACCTTTCACATTGGGAGTGTGCTCATTGAAAGTCACATTGGCTGACTCCTCAACTACTCTAATTTTGAGATTGTATACTCTATAAGCTTTAGCTTGAGAAGAGTATCCAATAAAGTGTCCATCATCTGATTTGTCAGCAAACTTGGCAATTTGATCCTTGGTATTCAAGATGGTGCAAGGACATCCAAATGACCTGAGAAAACGAATGAAGGGTTTTCTCTTGTGCCAAAGTTCATAAGGAGTCTTACCATGTGTCTTAACCACTAAAACTCTGTTTTACACATAGCAAGCAGTGTTCACTGCCTCTGCCCAGAAGGTGATAGATAGTTTAGAGTCAGATCACATAGTTCTTGCAGCTTCAATTAGTGTCCTGTTTCTCCTCTCAGCAACACCATTTTGTTGAGCAGTCCTAGGAGCACTATATTGTCTTGTAATACCTTTTTCATCTCAAAATGTATCAAGGATTTGATTCTTGAATTCAGTTCCTTGATCACATCTTATGGTTTTGACCTTGTGATCACATTGATTCTCAATCTTTAAGATGAAATTCTTCTGAATCTCAGGAGTCTCATTCTTAGTTCTAAGAAAGAAGACCCAAGTGAATCTTGTAAAATCATCTGTGATCACCAAACAATAAGAGGTCCTTCCTAGACTCATTACACTGGTGGGGCCAAAGAGATCCATATGTAATAAGTGTAGGGGATTAATGATGGAGTTTCTTTCCTTTGGCTTGTGAGATACCTTGTGTTGCTTCCCTTTTAGGCATGCAACACAGTGGTCATCACTTGTAAACTCTTTCTTTGGTATTCCAGTTACCAAATCATTCTTAATTAATTTATTCATGTTTTTAAAGTTTACATGGCACATTCTTTTATGCCAGAGGAAAGATTCATCATTATTTGCTTTAGATAGAAAGCATGAAACTTCTCCTGAGGGAGATGTTTATTGCAAGTCCATCTTGTACATGTTCCCTTTCCTGGGGGCTCTGAGCAAGATGTGCTCATGAGGAATGACTACCCCGGGCCTGAGAACAATGCACTCATGCTCAGTAAAGAGCATGTTATCACTCTGATCACAAAATTGGGATACACTCAGAAGATTGTACCCAAGCTCCTTGAAAAAGTTTACCTTTTCAATGCTGAGCTTACCATTTGTGACCTTGCCTCTTCCAGTGATGTAACCTCCTGCATTTCCTCCAAAAGCAACTGGTCCTCCATCAATTCTTTCAAACTTTTGGAGTAGTGACATATTGCCTGTCATGTGCCTAGAACAACCACAATCAATGATCCATACATTTCTGTTTGTCTTGAGCTGTCCCAACACAAAAGAGATAATTAGTTACATTTGGAAACCCAAGTCTCATTGGTCTTGGGCTCATCAAAAGAAGTTGAAGACAATGCAACAGTAATTAATCCTATAGTCATGCTAGAGAGATCATTTGCTAAAGTTGATGAGGAACTTTCAGCCACTTGGTCTTTATTTGACTTCCATACCACCTTTGGAAGCTTAGAGTTGACCTTCAATACTTCAGAAGTTTTGATGACTTTGAATGTTTTGATGACTGGCCCTTCGGAAGATCTTGCTTTCACGGCAGCAGGCTTCAATTCTTCGGAAGTATTCCTTTCTTCCAAGACCAAATTTTCTTTCGAAGGCAAGTTTCCACTTGTCTTCTCCTTCATTTTGGAGCTTCCGAAGGAAACAGATTTTCCTTCTGAAGCTTGCTTATTCTTTTCCAAACTCTTAGAAGTTTTTTTCTTGGTCATGTGGAGAGTACTCCTTGGATTGTAGACACAATCTTTAGCAAGATGAGAAGTACTCCCACACATAACACAGTCCATTTTCTTCTTTCTAGGAGTTCTTCTTTGTGAACAAGGCTAAACTTGATCACTTTCCTTCTCCATCTTCATCTTTGCAGATGCTGTGGCAATTCTTGTGGGGTTAGAACTACCTTTGGAGCTGGATGGTTCAGGTTGTACAGTAGCAATGCACAACTGATAAACCTTTTTCTTGATGATGGGATGATTTGGACATGAACTAGAACTCTTGTTGATGGAGTTCAAGTTTGTGTCTTCTGCCTTTACCACTTCAAACCCTGCAAAGATGAAGACTTGTTTCTGTGCAGAATTGAAGGTGGCCTTGATCTCTTGAGCCTTTTTAGACTTTCCTTTGTCCTTCCTGATCAAGTTGTTTCTTCTTGACTTGGTCATCCCAACAGCTTTGCTCTCCTCAGAAGGATGGTGACCCTTCTTAGAATGCTCTTCTTCACTCTTCTTCAGAGCCATTCTCCACCATCTCCTCTTCATCCTCTTCAGTCACAGGATCTATGAGGGGAAGCTCATCTTCACAAGTTTCACACCTTAGAGATCTTACAGACAAGATTGTGTGTGGAGGAGCTATCTCACAAGATCCTAGTCCCTGCTTATTTTGATAACAAATTTTTTATATGCAAGGATGAGGATATTATGTTCTTGAAGGTCTCTTCTTCAAGAAAACATTTTTCTGCCTTGGCTTTGCTGATCACAAGCTCAGCCTGGCATTTAATTAATTTAGTAATGAGATCTTTGATCTGAGTCCTGTAGTTTGTATGCACATGTTTAAGAGTTGAAATGCTTTTCTCTAAGTCCTCTATCTTTAGTTTATAATCATTTTCAACTCTTTTAAATTCAGCTTTTAAAATATTTAAGGACTCAAGGTCAGATCTCATTTATAAATTATAGGAACTGTATCTATTAACTTTAGCAATGCATTCAGGAGTACAAAGATGTTCCAATACCTTGGCTTCATCGTGGTCTGCCATGAGTGCTTGGTTTGGATATGCATCTTCTACTTGAAAGCTCCAGTCAAAGCCTCCTTCTTCAACAGCAACTGCAGCTTGTTGCATTGGCTTCTCATTCTTGGGGGCTTTCTCAGTGTAGTTTGGTCTGGTTTGTGCTGGGCCACCATTTGTCCTTGGTGCCTTACACTCTCTTGTAAAGTGTCCCATCTGGTTACAGTTGTAACACTTTACTTTGCTTTTGTCCAGCCCAAACTTTCCACTGGCTGCATTTTTTGGAAACTTTCTCCCTGTCCTCTTGTAGAACTTCTTGGCTCTATGAGTGAGAAGAGCCATCTACTGGACTATCTCCATGTACTCCAGATCATCTGGATGGATACAGTCCAAATCTTCAAGAGTGAAGAGAAAGTTGCCTGAAGTTTCATCAGCAGAGACAAAGGCATGAGAAGAACTTGTCTCTTGGAAATGACTTCCTTGAGTATAGCTTTCCCTTGGAGTCTCTGGGAAGGTGATGAAAGGGCCCTTTTGTGAGTTGTAAGGGAAGCATATAAGATGATGCTGTGGTTCAATGCTTTCCCTTTCAACCACATGGAGGCTTGAACTCAATTGATTGTTGGATTTACTAGATGAGTTTTGCATGTTCATCTCCATCTGGTAGCCACTAAGAATACCATACAACTCTGTGAGAGTAAGAGTCTTAAGGTTCTCAGTCCTCTTGATAACAACACAATAATGTGTCCATTGTCTAGGAAGAGAGGACATAAACTTCCTTACAATGTCCCTGTTCTCAAGAGTTTCTCCAACATCCATTAGAGTATCCACAATCTCAACATACCTGAAGTATTGTTGAGTCATGGTTTCACCTGCCTTGAAGGTGAAGTTTTCAAACTGCTGCTTTAGGAGATCTTTCTTGTTCTCCTTTGCTTCAGTAGACCCCTCATACATCAGCTTCAGTGCTTCCCATAGTTGCTTGGAAGTTTTGCACTTCTTGAAGCCTCTGTAGATGGAGTTGGGAATAGCAGTTTGAAGGGCTGTCATGGCTTTCTGATCAATCTCTATTCTCTTTCTATCTGCTTCAGAGTAATCAGCCACAGCCTTAGGAATCATACCACCACCAGTAGCAGAAGTGGTGCTTGGTATGTAAGGTCCTTCAACAACAGAGTCCCACATCCTGGAGTCTTGAGACTTGATGAAGCCTTCTATTCTTTGACACCAAGTATCAAAGTCTTCAGGAGTGACCAGTGGAGGCTTTGTCATAGTTCCAGTTTCCATATCAGCTTTGGTTATAGCTGCCATTTGAGTTGTTAAGTATTTTGTGTGTGTGAGGGATCTTAAGATGGTGAGATCTTATATCAAGAGCCTGAAATGCTCTGATACCAAATGCAGGACCGGTGAAGGTATGCACTTACAACACAACAACACAATGAGGAGAGTTGCTTAGAACACTTAACAGACCAAATAGGGAACTGGTTAACATGTTAATGAAAGATGCTAAGAACACAAGTAAATGTGAGGCAGAACAAAATTGCAAACAACACAAGTATTTGGTTTTCAAGAATGTTGTATATTTCTTCTCAAGTTCTATTACAAGTTACAAAGCATCGTTAGAAAGTTACAAGTACTTGAGATACTTTATACTACATCCTACAGCCGGCCATACTTTGAAAGCCAGCTGGATACAATTGACTAGACAACTACAAAATCAAATGTAGAGTCAAAAGGCAGATCTGCCTTTTGACTTGTGACTATGACATGCCATAGCTCACATCCTAATATATTACAAAAAGGATAAAAGTACATAAAGTAGAAAGCTTGGACTCAAGACCTCAATGTACAGTTACCAAAAGCATGGACCTTTCACCAACTCATGTAAGTTGGTGACTTTACAGAGTAGCAGCGGAAAGGTGGTCCATCTTTATGGTAAAGTACATCAGATAAAGGCATATCTCTAAAAGTCTTCGGAAGAAATCTGTCTTCACTCTTTGGCTTCGGAAGACTTTGTCTTTGAAGCGTCGGAAGACTTCACTTTTGGCTTCGGAAGATGTTGGTCTTGGCTTCGGAAGATTTCACACTTAGAATATTTCTAGTGCATGGTGTATAACATCCGAAGCATTTCTACTTCTATTCTTTAGTGCATGCTTGCAGAGAGACTTTGGATGTTTTGGTTGCATCAGGGAATATTCCACAAGCCCTCGTCTTGCAGGGAATATTCCACAAGCCTGAGGACGTGCTTTCAATATCAATAAAAACTAAGCACAAGCAAACAACGATGTGGTGAACGGTATGTTAAACCCAACCTCAACTTTTATGATCTAATTCTTTGATGCTTTACCTGTATCGTTAAATACCATTAAAACTGAACAGGTATGTTCCTTATTAATAATACTTATGCCTACGTTCTATTTGATTCCGGAGCCGATAAAAGCTTTGTCTCATTAGAGTTTGAATCTATTCTTGCTAAGCCACATACGAAACTAGAAACACCTCTTACCGTTGAAGTCGCTGATGGAGAACCGATCCACGTTGATATTGTTATTCGTGATTGTATTTTGAGCCTCGACACGCATGATTTCTTTATTGACCTTATCCCTATGAAACTTGGAAGCTTTGACATTATCATTGGCATGGATTGGTTAGCCAAACACCATGCCGAGATCATTTATTTTGAGAAGTGCATTCGTATTCCTTTGCCTTCTGGGGATACATTGTAAGTATTTGGTGAAAAATCCTCCAAGGGGCTCAAACTCATGTCATTCACTTGTCATACCCCGGGACCAGGTAGGGTGGGACGTCACAGACTAGCAACACATATGGCAGTGGAAACAAACCATCATAAGAGCACAAAAGGAGAGAACAACACATGGCATTTAAAGTTTAAAAGGAAACCAAGGCTAGAAACAGGTCTAGCCCCCAAATGAATTGTACATCCAACATAAAGACAAAGTGTAATGATCAACAATAATTATAAATTGTTCAAATTTTATTTAAAATCAAATAAGCTAATGCCATGGTCATAGTGCTAGGTCTAGGTCTTCAACATCTGCTAGAGTCCCCTCATGGATTACCTGAAACATGCTTAAAAAGAATTTGTGTCAATTATAAAGTTGATGAATTTAAGTGCTTAAAGTTTAAAAACAAAAGTATTCAATAGAATCCACATTTGATTTAAAAGAATCAAAGATTCAGTGTTGTGGGGGATCACAATCAACCCTTCACTCAGTCCCGACTAGCCTCTTCAAAAGTTATGTTTTACCGGTTAATCCCGAAGGAAGAACTGAGCCTCAAAACAGTGGACCATACCTGCTGGATGGTTCACCTAGTATCTTATAAAAACTTGTCACATGCCACAAATGACCCCATCGGATCTCAGTGTATTACCCTTCCCGTTCATCACGGAAGGCACTGTGTGTGGGGGATTCCCCAACTAGATCTACCCATATAAAACAAGCGGTTCACACAAGAATTAATGACCGTGATACAAATATAAGCAGGTTCTAACATTAACCCCAACAGTCAAGCATCATACAATAGCTCATAAAAGGTTTCAATTCAAGTATAGCATGTTTCATCCCAAAAACACTAGTAAAAAGGGAACACTAGAACTCACCTTAATATTAAAGCAAAGGATTATCCGTGTACCGAGAAAGAGTCTCAAGCCTAGCACCCTACCATCAAGATTCATGTGTTAAGCCACTAATTCTAGGGTTATGGAGATACTCTAGGTATGTCATGAGGTTAATGTCTTACTAGCTTTTGATTTGCTAAGTCTTTATATAAAAAGTTTCCTTTTATAGAAAGTTAGGGTTTCTTAGGAAAGAAAACATGATTTACCATGTTAGATCATCTACAGAAGTTAGATTGAGTCTTAGAAATGATTATTAGTCCAAGGGTTCGGTTTATTGAAGTTAAGCAAAATTTACAGTTTAGTCCTCCAAGTTTCCAAAATTTACAATTTCTACCCCAAAGTATGATTTCTTGCATTTAATGACTTTTATGGCCAATTATTAGGTTCTTAAAGTTAAGTAACTTATTTTGAGTAAGTTTACATCAAGTTTTCAGATTTTAGGTCCGGGTTTCATATTTTTATGTCTTACGTTGCCGGTTACGGTAAAACCGAAGTTTTTTAACGGTTAAGTGTTGATTTCCATATTTTTAGTCTTAGATCTTTTAAATATTATTTTAATGACATTATTATAAGTTTCTAATCTGTTAAAATTGTATTTCAAGCTCCTTTTATTTGAAAGTCTAAATTTTAAGTTTAACCCGTTATAACACGTTTTTACCCATAAATGACCGCTTAAAACTTGTTAATACCCGATTTTAGTTAAAAATCCCTTTGTAACTTGTCTTTTGACCATGGAATCAAAAAATCTTGTTCAAACACTTTATTAACTTTTTAGAGCCTGGATTTCTTTTTAATATGGTTAAAGTTCATGTTTTCTTATTTTTAAGTCTTTTTACCACTTTTCGGGTCCTCGAATATGTCCAAATTGCCTACAAGTCTAAGACTTTATTATTTTCAGCCATTAAAATCTCATCATACACCCAATATAATCCAAAACCTACTAAGATAACATGCCTAACTCACGGGTTCATCAAACAACTCATGAACAAGATGGAAACTTAGAGATTACACAATTTTCATCCATTACACATGTGTAAACATTATTACTTGTGATTAAACATTACCCAAACCTTTTGTAAATTTAAAAGAAGGTTATTAGAAGGTTAGAAAACTGATTTTGATCAGGTTACAAACGTTACTTAGGGAGGTTACAAGATGTGTATGTTGGATGGTGTAATAACACCCAAAAAGAGGGTTTTCTAGGTGTAAATCGGGTTACACCTATAGAACGACTTATGTAACATGTGTGATACCTTCAAGAACGTTGAAATCTCCTCAAGAACAAGGTGATAGAAGTAGACTTCTGTTAGAACAAAGAGAGTAAGGTTTTTGGTGGATATATGAAGGAATAAAACACGATGTACATGGTTCGGGTAAGATGAAGCTTATTCTTTGTATGTTTCACGATTTGGAGGGTGTAGAGAGACAATAATGATCTGGAAAGCTTCGAACAAGGGCTGGAGAAGTCAAGCTTTGATGAATCCGTGCACCACAAGCTCACAAGGCTTCTCCTTCTTGCGGTTTTGATGCTTGGCCGATGTAGTTTGGTGTTGTCCTTTGAAAATGAGCTGGAAATGTGCTAGAACAGTGGCTGTGTAGAAGAGTGGAGAGTGGTGGAGGGAGGTGCGGCCGAGTTTTTGGCCCCTAGTGAGGGAGTTTTTAAATTTAAATTTTAATCAAAATTGTTATTATATGGGTTATTTTGTAGTATAGAGTTGAATATTGGGTGGCTTAATTAGTTAGTTGATGTCTCTTGTGCATGATCATGCATGCATTAACCCAAATTTACGTGTGTATGCACACATTTTAATTGTTTCAACTATGATTTAATTTTTGCTTGGGTGACTAATTAATTTTCCCGGATCACTAAGTTTTCCCTAGTTAAAGCTTGAACTAGTTAAACCATCACAAAAAGGCACATGAAATAACAAAAATGGTGAGAAATAACAACATTAATTATAATGCTAATAATAATATTGGTAATGGTATTAACATTAATATTAATTGAATGGGTAATGATGCAGGTTGATAAGATTAGAATTATGACCTAGAGGTCGGTTGTCACATTCTCCCACTGTTTAGGAAATTTCATCCCGAAATTTTAGCTTCGATTAGATTCGAAACTGGTGGGTTTGAAGAGGTGCGGATAACTCTTTCTCATTTTATCTTCTCGTTCCTAGGTGAACTTAGGTCCTCACCTTGAATTCCATCTTACCTTGACCTTGGGTATGCGACTTCGTTTGAGTTTCATGACCAGCCGGTAAGTGATCTCTATGGGCTCTTCCACGAAGTTCAACTTATTGGTTATCCTAGCTTCCTTCAATGGTATCTCCAAGGTCATGTCTACCAGGCACTTCTTTAGGTTTGACACATGGAAGGTGTCATGTATGTAACTTAACTCCTGAGGTTGCTTTAGTTTATATGCCACGAGACCAATTCTTGCTAGTATCTCAAATGGTCCAATATATCTCGAGCTTAGCTTTCCTTTCTTTCCAAACCTCACGGTACCCTTCCAGGGTGCCACTTTTAGCATTACCCTATCAACCACTTGAAATTCCAAAGGTTTTCGTCTTCTGTCAGCATATTTCTTTTGACGGTCCCTAACTGCTCTCAAACGCTCCTTGGTTTTAAATATCTTGTCGGTGGTCTCCAACACGATGTCGGGTCCCATTACTTGGCTGTCACTGATCTCATTCCAGCTCAATGGTAATCGGCATTTCCTACCATATAGGGCCTCATACGGAGCTGCCTTTATACTTGCGTGGTAACTATGGTTATAGGAGAACTCTATCAAAGGAAGATGATTGTCCAAGTTCCCACCAAAGTCAATCACGCAAACTCTTATCATATCTTCCAGGGTTTGAATAGTCCTTTCACTCTAACCATCAGTTTGTGGGTGGTATGCCGTGCTTAGATCTAAATGGGTTCCCAAGGCTTGCTGGAGTGATCTCCAGAAACGTGAAGTGAAGCGACTATCACGGTCGGAGATGATTGACAGAGGCATACCATGCCTGGTCACTATCTCATCGATATATAGTTGAGCCAGCATCGTCAGGTCGTAGTCTTCTTGAATCGGCAAGATGTGAGTAGATTTAGTTAGCCTATCCACTATTACCCAAATAACATCATGACCTCTAAAAGTTCTGGGTAGCTTTGTGACGAAATCCATTGTGACATTATCCCATTTCCACTCTGGATTTCGGGCTGCTGCAACGTCCCTGACGGTTTTTGGTTTTCAGCCTTCACCATGGGCACATCAGACACTTGCTAACATAAACGGCGATGGATTTCTTGATCCCAGGCCACCTGAAAAGTGCCTTTAGATCTTGGTACATCTTCTCACTTCTGTGGTGAACCGAGTACCTAGATTTGTGAGCTTCGTCGAGGATTACCTCTCTAATGCCCCCATGCTTTGGTACCCACGTTCTCCCTTCATATTTATATATACCATCGCTGCTCAGCTCTAATCGCTTCTCTATTCCCGTCAACATTTCCCCCGCTACTTATCTTCCTTTAGCGCTTCACCTTGTGCTTTCTTTAGTCTCGCGATAAGGTCGGTGTACACACTCATCCTTAAGGCACGGACGCGAAGAGGTTTTTCTCTTTCTTTCCAGCTCAAGGCATCTGCCACTACATTGGCCTTGCCACGATGGTAGCGAATTTCACATTCGTAATCATTCAGTAACTCGACCCATCTTCTCTGGCGCATGTTTAGCATCTTCTGATCCAGAATGTGCTGCAAACTTCTATGGTCAGTGTAAATAATGCACTTCGTGCCATAGAGATAATGCCTTCACATTTTGAGTGCAAACACCATGGCACCCAATTCTAGATCATGCGTTGTGTAGTTCTTCTCATGATCGTTTAGTAGTCTCTATGCATAAGCAATTACCTTGTTACGTTGCATTAGCACGCATCCTAGTCCTTGATGCGAGGCGTCACAATAGACCACGAAATCCTTAATTCCTTCTGTGAGAGCGAGGATAGGTGCTCTACATAGTTTCTCTTTGAGTGTTTCGAATGCTTCATTCTGCTCTCGTTCCCACACAAAGGTTGTATTCTTCTTTGTCAGAGCAGTCAATGGTTGCATAATGCGCGAGAAGTCTTTGATAAACCTTCTGTAGTATCCGGCCAAATCATGGAATTGCGTTATCTTGGTAAGGGTTCAGGAATTTTCCAGTCCTTAATCGCCTTAATCTTAGAAGGGTCAACTTGAATCCCATTTTCATTTACCACATGCCTTAGAAATTGGATCTCTCGCATCCAAAATTCACATTTGGAGAACTTGGCATATAATCGTTCATTCTTGAGCAACTCAAGAATCAGTCTAAGGTCTTTCTCATGCTCTTCTTCACTACGGGAGTAAATCAGGATGTCGTCAATAAACAAGATCACGAACTTGTCAAGATACGGGCGACATACACGGTTCATGAGATCCGTAAACGCCGCTGATGCGTTAATCAGTCCAAAGGGCATGACTAGATACTCATAATGTATGTATCTCATTCTGAAGGCCGTTTTGGGTATGTCTTCTTCTTGTTAGGATCGTGTATTGCACGAAATACAAATTGATTAACGTGTATACCAACTCAAATAGTGCGGAATCCTATTTGATTGGCAATCCAATCAGTGAGAACACACGTCCAATCAATTATCAATTGAATCTAAACGTTAAGAACGATCTAGAATCGATCTAATGAGATCTGTGAACTTGGAATAGGTTCTTGGAGGTTTCTAGACGGCTAGGGTATATCTGGAGTCGAAGTAATATCAAGTGTTAAGTTTTTCCACGACTTAGGTGGTATTTATAGGTTAGGGTTGCTCATTCGTGCGACTGAACCATTAGCATGGTTCATTCGTGCGATTGAGCCATGCGGTTGATCCATTCGCACGACTGAGTGTTCAGTCGTGCGGCTGAGTCAGTCGCATGAAGTTGTTCAGGCGTATGGACTGTTTAGGCGCATGGACACTCAGTCGCATGGCCATTCGGACGCATGACCACTGTTGGGGCGCATGGTCCAGTCGGACGCATGTGAACTTCACTTAACCAAGTTTGATTGAATTCATTAATATAACATTATGTGTATCAATTCAAACAATCACAAACCTATATAATCAAGTCAATATCAACTCATTAATGAAATGTTAAACATTATAGATCACAACCAAACATTCTCATTTCATTAATAACCCAAGCATTACATAAGTGTAAGACATTCAAGACATATTACATTAAGATCCACATCTAGGTACATATGTATCAACAAACTCCCCCTTGGACCTAGATCTATCTAATGTCTTTCTTCTTCATTACCTCCTTATACTTTTTGTACTTCTCCTCTCTTGTAACTCCTGCATGTATTTCAAATGCAAAGCAGAGTCTGATCACGTTTTGGAGTTGGACGGCTTGTACAATATCTTGAGAGTCATAGAATAGTGGCCACTTGTATAATGTGTAGACATCATTTGCAGACAAGTTAGTAAGCCACATTGGGTCAAATACCCTGATAGTATCCATTTTTCCCTCTTTGTTTAAGACTATGACTGCCTCTCCTGTTCTCCAATCGTAGTACCACCATTTGAAGTGTGGAGTGAAGTCCTGTGGCATTGCCCGTAGTGGGATCTTGGACATGGTGTGCGGAGGACTCCACTTCAGCACTATTCTCGGCTTTCCAGTTATGGCATCAACCTCAGACCTTCGGATATACCTCGTAGGTTGTTGAGGTTTGAAGTTGACCCATCTGGTGTGGTAATCCTTCTTTAATGCAGCCTCAAACCAGCTTGACATCTTTCTCGGGTCAGCATATAACAGCTTCAACTTGGCCAGCTGGTTGAGCTCAAAACCAGGTAGAGTCTTTAGATCATGTGGGAATCTAAAGTACTCAATACCCTTCTCTCTCTTTATGGCGTAAACGTTAAGATCCTCAAAATGTGCCCACGCAATAATCTTGACTGACACCTTGTGATGTTTCTTCAATTTGTAGAGCTTGGTGTAGACATTCTGTTTAGGAGCAGCGCGTTGGGCTCGGATTTCCTCAAAACATGCAGCCCATTCTGCCTTTCTGATGTTAACATCGGCGTCTGAGGCTTGGGCCTGTTCCTCACTCTTCTCGGACTCTTGCTCCATCTTATCCAGCATCTCAAATGTTTCACTGACCAGCGAATCACCCAGGTTGGGTATCACATTTCCTTCCTGGTCAGCATACTCTGGATAATGTTCTGCAGTGACATCCTCTATTTCTATCTCATCAATGTCGTTCTGCTCTTCGTCAGTGGTTGATTCAAAAGTTGGAGCATCCTTGATAATCTCATCAGGATTCAGCTTGAACATTTCAGCCAGTTGCTCATTTGTAAGATCATGAATTATTTCCCCTTTTTCAGGGTATAACTCACTGATCTCCAGACGATCCCTTGCAGATCAAAAATCATAGTAAGTTGAGTCTTGACCTGTTGAAGGGGAGGAACATCGTATTTGTCCCTTTGAAAGTTTGGATCTGCTTGATTTAAACATGTAACACATCAAACATTACTTAATAATCAAAACAGAAATACATTAACATTATATAAACATTAAGTACATAAGTTTAATACAAGATTCACGTACAAAAGCTATCAAATACATAAACGTCTAATCATTACTTTTTTCCTAAATAGCTGGCTCATCAGTAGGTGAAGCAGAAGAAGAAGCTCGTTGGTCTTGATTTCTCTTCGAACGTCTTTCTTGACCCTGAGCTGAGGCAGATGCAGCTGCATCTCCTCCTTCATCATCATCATCATTCTTCCTTTCTTCTATCTTTTCTTTATCATTCGTCTCATCATCATCACTATCTTCATCCTCATCCTCATCCTCATCCTCATCATCATCATCACCATCGTCATCACCATCCCTTTCCTTTATCTTCAGAGGCTCATCCTTAGTTCCTTTGAGCTTGAGCATGATAGTCCTTTTGGCATCCTCCAACTCCTTTATCTTCTTTGCTGATAGAACTTTGTGCTCCTGGAGTTGTGCAATCTCTTGGCTCTAAGCAGCCATCTGCTGTGCCTGCTGCTCAATCAGCTGAGCCTGCTGAGAGATCTGCTGAGATTGTGCAGCTGTAAGATCTACCAACTGACGAATCTGGGTTGTCTTCTCGTCATCGGCTGCCAGCATCCTCAACACCATACGGTTTAGTGCTGAGAGTTTTTCCTCTACCCCACTGGGAGGTAAAGGTGATCCAGATGGATGTGTGGGATGTGATGATGGCCCGGCTTGGTGGCTAGTGGTGGTGGTGGTGGTGAAGATTGGGGTTGGTCTAGATGATGGTGGTGGTGGAGTGGGTGTGGTAGATATGGTGGTAGATGGAATGTATGTAGTGGTGGGTGGTGTGGTGACAGTGGTAGAGGGTGTGGTAGTGGTGGTGGTAGCTGTGGTGGTGGCTGTGGTGGTGGCTGTGGTGGTGATCAAGGTAAATCTTCTTCTCTTGCTCTTCATGCCATGAGGCTGAGCCATCCTCTTTTTCCTAGTTCCTTTTGAAGAGGATGCTCCCCCTTGGCTGCTGGGTGGGTCCGGAGTATATGATGGATCTGTATCAGCAACTGCAGCATCCCCAGACTCCCCATCGCGTCCACCAACCTCCCTAATACCTCTCTCAGTGGAAACTACCTTGCTGCCCACCGTTCGCACTAGAGGTTCTTCATCTGACTCCTCCTCCTCTTCCATTTGGAAGTCAGAGTGAATAGGAGCTGATTCGGGTCCACCCTGAACATCCCCTCCCTGGTCAGCATCATGATCATCGTCGTCGGAGTCATCGGAGGGTAGAGCAATCTGCTCAACGTCCGAGTCACTGTCATCGTGGCGCCACTTCCTCCGAGCTGGTGCCACATAATCCTCACGGGCCAGATGCCCAAACAGTCGCATGACATAGGGTTTCACCTGCTTCCCCCTGTACACCTTCATCCTGCCTAAGGTGGTATCATCCATCACCTCAAGCACTACGGCATCTTCCTTCTCCTTCGGCAAGGAAGGGAGCTTCTGGTCAATAATCATCTGCATGAATCGAGGGTACATGCAGAAGCCCTCCTTCCCTTTCCCCTCAATGTTCTCCACCAAGTAGGTGAAGATCATCCTGGAGAAGCTGAACGGATGGTTCACCACCAACGCTGCATATGCGTTCTAGATCTGATCTGACAGCTCATCGAATCCTCCCTTCTTAGACGATATGCACTTCAGCAACACATGAGCAAGGTACTTGAACTGGGGGCACAGGTTGCTCTTGTTGAGCACCCCTGCGTTGATGTCCCCAGAGTACTTAGCTCGTAAGAAACATCCTCTGATAGTAAGGGGGTGTAGTCTAGTGGGACAGTCAGCATCGTCCCCAAACTGCAGCACAATCCTGAGATCTTTCTCCGTGATCTCAATGGCCTCTCCATAAATAGTACTCCTGATATGATGAGGCTCAAAAGATCTATCAACAACATAGCCTTCCCAGAAGGTCTGCTGAATAGACCGATACGGTGTACATGGAGTAGATATAGCATGAGCACTCCTCGATCTCCTCAGAAATGTGATAATGCCAGAAAAGTCTGAAGCATTTCAGGATGTCAGATCCGGATGAGCTCAAATGTTATGCTTAGTACTCATAGTCCAGCGACTCGCCATCTGTTACACAATAAATATAAACATTAGTATCCGTTGGCTAAACATATCTTGAATCACTTGGAATTGAAAATATTCTTTTCTGTCATGCGAATGAGGCTGTGCGACTGAGATCAAGTCGTGCGCATGAGCAGTGCGACGGAGATCCAGTCGTGCGAATGACCTCATACATACGACTGAGTGTGCGACTAGACTCATACGTATGTAAAGTCATGCGTTTACACCAGTCGTGCGACTGAACTCATACGCATGGTTCAGTCGTGCGGTTTAGCTATTCGCACACCTCAGTCGTGCGACTGAAGTTCATCAACCAGTCCATTCGCATGACTTTCAACCAAACATTCTTATTTCATTAATAACCCAAGCATTACATAAGTGTAAGACATTCAAGACATATTACATTATGATCCACATCTAGGTACATATGTATCAACACTTCTCTTATCTTCAGCTGATGGTATCCCAATCTTAAATCTATTTTAGAAAAGTAACTAGCTCCCTGCAGTTGATCGAATAGGTCGTCAATCCTCGGGAGAAGTTAACGATTCTTTATAGTCAGCTTGTTTAGCTCCCGGTAATCAATGCACATCCGTAGGGTTCCATCCTTCTTCTTCACAAATAATACCGGTGCACCCCATGGAGAAACACTTGGTCGAATAAATCCCTTGTCGAGTAGTTCCTGGATCTGTAGCATTAGTTCCTTCATCTCAGGAGGGGCGAGTCGATATGGTTCCTTAGCTACTGGTGCAACACCAGGCAGTAGATCTATTTGGAACTCGACTTGTCGGTTGGGAGGGGGTCCCGGTAGATCTTCGGGAAATACTTTCTGGATATTCAGAAACCACTGGAATATCCTTAATATTCTTCTCCTCTTTAGCTTTCATTAAGTAGATTATGAAAGCAGGACATCCTTTCTTAAGGCTCTTGGTAGCTTTCAGATGAGATATCATAGGACATAGCGTGTCACTTCCTTTGCCACGAACCACTAGCACTTGCCCGTCGCTCAACGGTATTCTAAGCAGGCGTGCATCACACACGATTCGACTCTATGCTTAGCCAGCCAATCCATACTAACAACCACATCGAATCCTCCTAGCTTAATAGGCATCAGGTTATCTTAAATGTGCTACCTTCTAGATTCATTAAACAATCCTTGATGACTTCATTAGTTTTTATTATGTTACCGTCGGCTAATTCTACGGTAAACGAATCAGTCAGGATACATGCACTCAAGTCAATCAAAGGCCTAAAAGTGCTAGAGACAAAACTAGCAGTTGCTCCAGTATCAAACAGAACGGTAGCAGGATGGTTGTTTATAAGGAACATACCATTGACCACATCAGGTTCCTTGCAAGCATTAGCTGGTTCCATCACAAATGCTCGTCCCTTTGGCTTGTTGGGTCTGGCCTCCTTATCTCTTCCCAGTTTAGGACACTTATTCCTCATGTGCCCTGGATCTCAACATTCAGAGCATTGTTTACCCGGCGCATACGTACAATCCTTGATTAAATGACCTGGCCGTTTGCATCGGAAGCAGGGCATCTGGTTGCAATCCCCCTGATGATGCAGTTTGCACTTGTTGCAGAACGGGCTCATACCCGAGTATAGCTTCCTTGTCCTCCCACCTTGGTCATCGCCCTTACACCTTCAAAGCTTTTCTTGCTTGACCCGCTACTACTGCCAATTGCTCTCTTCACCTCAAACCACTTCCTTTTCTCAGCCATTCACTTCCTCTTCTCTTCAGTCCTGGTTTGCTCAGTCCATGTAGCCCTAACCAAATCATCAGTCAAACTGCTGGTGAAGTCAACCGCAGCTTGCAAGGTTAAAGGCCTGGAAGATCGAACCATCCCCCTGACTCTAGGATGTAGCCCTCAAATGAAACGCGCTACACCCTTAGATTCCGGTGTCACCAGGTGTGGCACCAGTCGAGACAGGCCTAAGAAGCGGTTGATGTACTCGGTGTAATTAGGACCCTTCATCTCTAGGCTCAGGAATTCGGACTCTAGCTTCTCCAGTTGATTGATGGGGCAGTATTTGCTGGTTATCAGTTCCCTGAACTCGGTCCAGCTCATTCGGTTAGCAGTGTTCCTTCCCCGGGGCTGAATAACCGTCTTCCACCATTCTAGAGCCGATCCCTTGAGTGACTGGGATGCGAACCTCACCATGTGGTCCATTTTACACTCACTGATGTCCAAGACATCTTCCATTTCATCGATCCATCAGCACGTCTCTATCGCACCCACAGTGCCATAGAAATCTTTTGGCTTGCATGCCATGAAAGTTTTGAAGGAGCATCCATTCTTCAAGGCTTCAGCTTCCTCGTTATTGACATCGTTGTTTCCGACTACATCATCACCATCGGGATTACTCCAGTCTTTGTTGATCTGGGATATAATGGTAGGAATAGCATTTGCAATCTGTTGTGCAACAAGGTTGGAAATCCTTTCATCATTCCCCTGGTTTGCATTCTCTCCACGAGGGGTTCCTGGTGGAGTAGGGGTTTGGTTTCTGGTTTGTCTATCCCCTTCACGGCGGCCTCTAGTAGCTCCTAGTCTTCCAATGTGGGTTCCTCTCCTAGTCGGCATTTTGATAACATCACATATAAATTTTTGTTTAGCATCTCATAATTGGTTTCGAGTAGCCCATGCATCATTTACCCTAAGCTATCGCGTCCTAGAAAGAGGGAGTGTATCATACACACCACTAAATACCTCTAACAAGAGAATTTTTCATTAAATTAGCTTAAGACAATTCATTCATAATAGACATGGGTCAATATTCCCAACACATAACATAACACATTGCAATTTAATATAAATAGTTCATCAAGGTTTTAGCATCAATTAAAATAGTTTCACCTAAAGATGGAGTTAATAGTATAAGAAAATATAATTGTCTCCGAGTTATACTCTTACAAGTTGGAAGGTACCATCACCCCCATAATAGTAATAATAGTATCAGATAATAATAGGAATAGTTTCCTTCACCGGCTATAAGACAAATAATCCCACATCCTCTCCAAGCATTCACATCCTTTTTTTCTTCAACCGCCCTAGCCATCCCGAGTTCTTCTTCCTCTGTTCTTGCTCCAATCGCTGGACCCCATGTGAAGCCATCATGGCCTGTAAGGATTCCTATAATCTGATGCAGCCAAAACATCCAAAGTCTCTGTGCAGGCATGCACTGAAGAACAGAAGTAGAAATGCTTCGGAAGTTTTACACCAAGCACTAGAAATATTCTAAGTGTAAAATCTTCAGAAGCCAAGACCAACATCTTCCGAAGCCAAAAGTGAAGTCTTTCAAAGCTTCAAAGACAAAGTCTTCCGAAGCCAAAGAGTGAAGACAGATTTCTTTCGAAGACTTTTGAGGATATGCCTTTATCTGATGTACTTTAACATACAGCTGGACCACCTTTCCGCTGCACCACTGTAAAGTCACCAACTTACATGAGTTGGTGAAAGGTCCATGCTTTTTGTACTTGTACATTAAGGTCTTGAGTCCATGATTTCTACTTTATGTACTTTTATCCTTTTTGTAATATATTAGGATGTGAGCTATGGCAAGTCATAGTCACTAGTCAAAAGGCAAATCTGCCATTTGACTCTATATTTGATTTTGAAGTTGTCTAGTCAATTGTATCCAGCTGGCTTTCAAAGTATGGCCGGCTGTAGGATGTAGTATAAAGTATCTCAAGTACTTGTAACTTTTATCGTATGCTTTGTAACATTTGTACTAGTCAAAAGGCAAATCTACCTTTTGACTCTATATTTGATTTTGAAGTTGTCTAGTCAATTGTATCCAGCTGGCTTTCAAAGTATGGCCGGCTGTAGGATGTAGTATAAAGTATCTCAAGTACTTGTAACTTTTATCGTATGCTTTGTAACATTTGTAATAGAACTTGAGAGGCAATAAATAGCATTCTTGAAAACCAATTACTTGTGTTGTTTGCCATCTTGTTTTGTCTCATATTTACTTGTGTTCTTAGCATCTTTCACTTAAAGTTAACCAGTTCCCTATTTGATCTGTTAAGTGTTCTAAGCAACTGTCCTCATTGTGTTGTTGTGTTGTAAGTGCATACCCTTCACCGGTCCTACATTTGGTATTAGAGCATTTAAGGCTCTTGATATAAGATCTCACCATCTTAAGATCCCTCACACACACAAAACACTTAACAAATCAAATGGCAGCTATTACCAAAGCTGATATGGAAACTGGAACTATGACAAAGTCTCCACTGATCACTCATGAAGACTTTGATTCTTGGTGTCAAAGAATTGAAGGCTTCATCAAGTCTCTAGACTCCAGGATGTGGGACTATGTTCTTGAAGGACCTTACATACCAAGCACCACTTCTGCTACTGGTGGTGGTATGATTCCTAAGGCTGTGGCTGATTACTCTGAAGAAGACAGGAAGAGAATAGAGATTGATCAGAAAGCCATGACAGCCCTTCAAACTGCTCTTCCAAACTCCATCTACAGAGGCTTCAAGAAGTGTAAAATTGCCAAACAACTATGGGAAGCACTGAAGCTGATGTATGAGGGGTCTACTGAAGCAATACTTCAGGTATATTGAGATTGTGGATACTCTAATGGATGTTGGAGTAACTCTTGAGAACAGGGACATTGTAAGGAAGTTTATGTCCTATCTTCTTAGACAATGGACACATTACCGTGTTGTTATCAAGAGGACTGTGAACCTTAAGACTCTTACTCTTACAGAGTTGTATGGTATTCTCAGTGGCTACCAGATGGAGATGAACATGCAAAACTCATCTGGTAACTACATCAATCAACTGAGTTCAGCCCTCCATGTGGTTGAAAGGGAAAGCATTAAGCCACAACATCATCTTATATGCTACCCTGACAACTCACAAAAGGGCCCTTTCATCACCTTCCCAGAGACTCCAAGGGAAAGCTACACTGAAGGAAGTCCTTTCCAAGAGACAAGTTCTTCTCATGCTTTTGTCTCTGCTGATGAAACCTCAGGAAACTTTCTTGTCACCCTTGAAGATTTGGACTATATCCATCCAGATGATCTGGAGTTGTTGGTCCATGTGATCGAAAAACAGTACAATTGAAGTGATGAATTGCTCAATATCTAACATCCATGCTAAACAACAACAATTGAGAAGATAGAAGAGAATTCTAACACATATTTGATAACCAAATGAACAATAACAATCAATAACATGAAGCACAATAGTATTTCTGTGTAAAAACTGCTTAGAATTGGTAACTTGCAACAATGATCCACGATTAGGGTTTTGCAAGCTTACCTTACAATGAGAATTGACAAAAGTATATATAGCAGTTATAGTTTCGCTGACAGTTTCGCTACCAGCGAAGTTGTCATGCCGAAACTATAGTTTCGCCCGGCAGAACACAAGTTCGCCGGGTAAACTAGAACAGCAAACTGTGAGCGAATGTATAGATTCGCTCACAGATTCGCTGGACTGCCAAAACTACACATTACAAAGAACATATAAAAGGAAACTAACAATAGTCCTATTACAATGTAAAGTAAACAACTATACTAAAGTGAGTCCAACCGATACATGATCTTCAATACTCCCCCTAGGTTGGATCTCACTATCTTCACTCATCTTGATTTGACTTGTCAGCTCCAGTTTCCTCTGCTGCCGTTGATCTATCTTCATCACCTCCTGCAGCAACATCCTCAAAAGCTTCAGCCACAGATCCTCCAAGGTTCTTTCCTGCATCACTAGCTTCTTCAGAATGACCAATAGCCTTTGCAAACTGCCTGGTCAAATCTTGAACATCCATAGCAAAATCATCCTGAGCTCTCACCCTTTCAGCTAGCTTCTTGACCTCCGACCTTACTCCCCTTATCTTGTTTGCAACATTCATGAACAAACTAGCTTCTTTTCTAGTTTCCTCTCCAGCCCCAGCTTTAATGTGATTTTCACATAGTACCAAAAGGTCTTCATCACAAAAACTAAATAACTCCATCGGATCAAACACTCTGAACTCTTTTCCATGTTTAGCTCTAATCACCGCCTCTCCAGTATTGTTGTAATAAAACCACTTCTCAAAGTCCTGTAGTTGTTGGGGAAGAGGATCAGCCAATCTTACCCGATTTACAGTCTTTGGAGGTTTAACTCTTAGTACACTCCTTCCTTTTCCTGTCTCCCAATCTTTATCCTTCTTTGATCTCTTTCTTTCAGCTTTCATATATCCAAAAGACTAAAAATTATCATTAAGTCCATTTTTATTTCCTTCTCAAGAAATGATTCTCTTTCACTTAAGTGAGCATTGATCAAAGGTAGAGTTGCTAAATGTCTCAAATCCCATTTGGGCAAGGTCTTAAAAGCCTTCCTCTTAAGCATATAACTGATATTTCCTCCTCGTCTCTTGATCATGAACATCTTTAAACTGGGATTGTAGCACCAGCTTATGATTTTCTTATCGGCTTCCTTCCTGCTTAATCCCTCCAGATTTTGAAACAAAGGAGTAATTTCCTCCACCTCCTTCTCTTTGACCAACCAATCATTCTTATCAATTTCAAAAACATAAGCATCATCTTGTCCCTTCTTAGCAACATAAATCAGTGGTCACTCATCAACTTCATAAAACTCTGGTTCTGAATCATAGTCTATAAGTTGTTCATCTTCCTCCTCTTCATCAACCAACCCTTTGCCTCTATCAGATACTCCTTCAGCGGTAGCTGTAATAACAATTTCTTCACCAACAAGATCTTTTTCAAAATCAAACTGCATGTTTACAAACCCAGCCTCAATAATATCTTCCTCATCATTCCTTCCAACATCCTCTCTTGGTATTTCCTGCTCTCCTTCACCAGTAGTTGCTGCTCCAGAAGTACCCTCTCCTACCTTAGATGAAGTACCCACATTTAGAAATGAGTACTTTGATGTATCAGTCAAATCATCTAACTCAGATTGAGTCAGTTGACTAGGTAGGCCGGCTGCAGCTTTCATTTGTGTAATCTCCTCAAACAACTTCTTAATCAGTTTGTTTTGATCAACTAACATTCTCTGCATTTCCTCAATCACCTCATCCTTCTGTCTTTCTCTGATCTCCTGATTCGTAAGTTTAGTCTTAATCATACTCAGCTCATTAGCCAACGAAGTATTTAGGTTACGTATCACATCCTCATCAAGATTTTCACTAGCCTCTCTTCTGGCTGTAAATCCCTCATGTCTATGTTTGGTTCTCCGCTCAGGCTCAGCAAAATCAATTTTCTTCTTAGACCTCCTTTCTTTCTCTACCCTGATCTCCTCAGCTTGTGCATCAATATCTTCTTCAAAATCATAATCCTTTTCTTTAGCATATCTCTTCTTTTTCTTAGTAGCATCAGCTTGCTGTACTCTTGTTTCTTCAGCTCTTTTACTCTCAGACTCATCCATGCGTCTAATATAATTCTAGCGTTCTGGAGGATACATATTTTCCCAAAGATGGGTGATTTTACCACTAAAGTCGTGGCGAATAGCACAGCAATCAGCAAAATTACGAGGATTCATCTGCACCAGCCTCTTGATTTCTCCATGCTTTGGAACATCAGGTATAAGATCATCAAAAATCATCTGAAGAAAACGAGGGTATAGCAGCCATTTGTCTTTCTTTACAGCCATCACATTCTCTGCCATACATGCAAAAATCAATCTAGCTATATTGGCCTTCTCCCCTTTACAACACAGCACCATAGCCTTAGCCCAATCAAGATTAAGTCCATCAGATCCACCTTTACGGTGATCTGGACACATGATAAAAACATGAGCGATATATCTCCATTCTTTAGATAAGAATGACTTCTTGATCTCTTTCCTTGAACCAAAGGCTGGTCCCTCATACCCCATTCTTCTGAAAGCTTGAAACACTTCAGAATCTGTCATAGCTACTTCATCTCCAGAATCATCATCAAGTCTAAGAATCCTCGAAACACTCTCAGCAGTGATCGTCACATCATGATCAATAACTTTGGCAGTGATTCGCTGTACGTCTCCTCTAGTATCATATTCTGCTGATCGCCAAAAATCTCTAATATGAAGATCATAAATAGTAGGCGAATGAGATATGGCATAGGCTATAGGTGATCTCTGATGCCATCTGATACAATCGCGAAATCCAGCTGCCTTAGGGAGAGTATCATCTAAAATAGCTGTGATGTTATTCCGCTCATCAAATTTGAGATTAGCCATGATAACCTGAGAAAGAAAACAATTAAATTTGAATGAGAAATTATGAAAATAAGAAAATAATACTAAAACAAAGAAAACTAGCAGTTTCGGCAAGCGAAACAATAGTTTTAAGACATGATAGTTTCGCTGAACAAAAACAGTTTCGACAATGAAAACTAACATTTTCGACAAGCGAAACAATAGTTTCGCTCATTGAAACATGTTATTTTTGCAGAACAAAAAGCAATTTCGACAAGGTGAGGATAGATTAAAGAAGTTTCGCTATTAATTTCTCCAAGCACAAACATAGTTTCGCTGTAACAAATTAATTTCCCTGTTCAAAAATTAGTTTCGCTGTTCACAAGAAAACATGATCAAGCGAAACTGTGCAAGTTTAAGACCAGACACTGCGAAACTAAAGATAATTTGGCGAAACTGTTAAGTTCGCCCGGACAGCATAACTTTACAGTTTCGCTGAAAAGATGAGAACTTTCGTTCAATTTCGCAGAAGAATCAGTAGTTTCGCTGGATGAACAGCGAACCCACCGAAGAGTCAAAATCCAAATCACTTAAATGGAGATGATTTTAACCAGATTAAAAGATGTTACAAGGTTCGAAACTCACATGCGAAGCAAATAACCCTATTAATCAGTCCAAAACACAATCACAATACAAAATCGCCAAATAACGTCACGGAGAAACCCTAAGAACTACGCAGATCGTTTTTGCGAAATTATGAGAAAAATTTCGCAAAAACGACTTAAATAGCAAATAGTTTCGCAGCTAGCGAAACTATAATTTCGCTAAGAGATAACCAGTTAACAACTAATTAGTAAACCTAGCGAGATTGCAGTTTCGCTTTGCGAAACAATTAGCGAAAGTATAATTTCGGCACCAACCTTTTTTTATTATTTTTTAAAATTTTTTATTTATTTATTTATTTTTTTCATTTTTTTTATTTTTATTATTATTATTATTATTATTTTTTATTTTTTATTTTTTATTTTAATTAACAAGAAGCACATCACATAATGAGATCTAAATTAATCAGCGATCACATTCTCTAGATATTTATGAACATAAAGATGATCAAAAATCATCTACCAGCAATGAGATCATACTGAATACAAGATCTGATCACAATCTGCACAGAAACAACTGAAATTAGAACAAATCAATAACGATTGCTGATATAATTGTCCACTTAAACTCATGCCTTATCCTCTTTCAACAAACAGCTTATGATTCTTTTAAGGTTCAATTAGATGCTTTAGAATGTTAGGACCCCACAATCATTTGGTAAAAACCCTCACCCAACCTCAGGATTTCTTGAATTTTGAATCAATCTTCATAGAACAAGGCTTGTGCGTTAGTGTGCAAATGATTATAAACAGAATATTTCATTCTGAAAGAAACTCATCGATAAGATGATTTGACATAATTATATCAAAATGGTGAGAGCTCCACATCTATACTTGTCACACCCCGGGCCCAGGTAGGGTGGGACGTCACAGACTAGTAACAACATATGGCAGCGGAAACAAACCATTACAAGAGCTCAAAGGAGAGAATATCACATGGCATTAATGTTTTTAAAAAGATGACGGGGCTAGAAACAAATCAGGCCCCCAAATGAGTTTTACAATCATCCATAAAAATAAATTGTACTTGTTCAACACAAATATAAAATTGTTCAAATGATTCATCAAGGAAAATATGCCAATGCCATGTCACGGGGATAAGTCTAGGTCTTCACAACAGCTAGGATCTCTTCATACATTACCTGAAACATGCTCAAAAGAAAATTGTGTCAACTAAAAAGTTGGTGAATTCAAGTGCTTAAAGTTTAATAACAAAAGGACTTAACAAATCCTTCTTTGATTAAAAGAAAATAATCATTGTTTAATCATCATGGGAAAAATCATAATCAACCCTGCACTCAGTCCCGGTTGGCCTCTTCTACAGTTGTGTTTAACCGGATATTCCCGAAGGAAGAACTGAGCCCCAAACCAGTGAACCCTACCTGCCCGGATGGTTCACCATAGTATCTTAACAAAACCTGTTACATGCCACAACGACCCCTTAGGATCTCAGTGGGGTAACCTTCCTGGAACGGAAGCCACTGTGTGTGGGGGATTCCCCAAATAGATCTATCCATATAAAACAAGCGGTTCACGAAAGAATTAATGATCATGATATAAGAATCAGCAGGTAACGACAAATCCCACATACAATCATCAAGTAAAGCACAATTATAGTTCATAAAAAGTAGAACATGTTTCATCCCAAAACAATAGTAAAAAGGGGGATCACTAGAACTCACCTTAGGTTTCCAGTCAAAAGTCTCTTGGTGTACCGGGAAGTGTCTCAAGTCTAGCACCCTAACATGTACATATTAAGTAATAAGCTACTGCCCTAAACTCATTTAACGTGCAACAATGGTGTCAAGAGTTTAGCTATTGGTTAAGGCTTTGGTTTCGTGAAGGTTTGTATAAAAAGTTTCCTTTTATGGCAGGTCAAGGCGTCTTCAGGAAAATTGGGATTTTTACTTCATTAGGTTAAGTATATTAAGGAATTTTGTTGTTCAAGTGATTATTAGCTTCCTGGAAGTCGGTTATAAGGTATGGAAAAATTTTACAGTTTGGTCCCTCAAGTTTCAAAATTAACAGTTTCTACCCTCAAGTTTTGTTTCTTGCCCTTTATGACATTTAAGACCAAAAATCATATTCTTAGAGTAATATTATACTTATTATAGAGTAAGTGTTTCAAAATTTTAGTTTACAGGTCCGATTTAAAAACTGCGCGTTTAACGCTCCCGGTTACGGTAAAAGCCGGAGAGTTTTAACCGTAAATTAGGGTTTTCATATATTTGAATCTTGGACCAGTAGGTATTTTCTAAAAGGTATCTTTATAAATTTTAAGTCCTTAAATTTGTGAAATTTTGCCTTATAGAGTTGAAAATCTCGTTTTTACGTTTGACCTGTTAAAACGCGGTTTTGACCGTGTTTGACCATTTAAAGCTTATTTGACCAATTTTTCGAATTCTTTAAGTCTTTTATTACTTAACTTACTGAAATCATATGATTTTTATAAATCTTAGCTTTGAACTCCATTTTTATGGATTTTTCTCAAAAACGATGCTCGGTTTGTACCCGTTTTTAGTTAAAACGTCATTTATTTGTTCCTTTGATCATTTAAATTATCCATTGACTCCAGAACGCTTTATTTATCATTTTTGAGCCTAGAATACTTTTCAAGAGTGTTAAATTCATATTCTTACTATTTTTAAAGTCATTTTACCATGTTTTCGGGTCCCGAAAGTGACTAAAAGAGGGCAAATCTCAACATGTCCTTTATTCCAGAGATTAAACATTACTAACACTTTTAATATTCATCAAAACCTACTGAACAGTCCCAAAGAGTTGCCTAATTGTTCTACACATCCATATGCTTCAAATATGTAGAAAATGTTATAACCGACCATAACACTTGTGTAAATCATCTTAACTTGAGTTTAAACGTTACCAACACTTTATTTAACTTTATAAACAGATTATTAAGGTGTCATAAAGTCGTTCATGAGTAGGTTATGAGTCTTGGTTGAAAGGGTTTTTCAAACAAATGCTTAAAGGGTGTTGTTACATGTAGAAAGAAGGGTTTCAAGGTGTAATCTATGTAATAACCGTGGGTTCGAGTATGTAGCCTTTTGGAACTTTTAAAACAGGTTCTTGGGAGTCCATTAAGTCATAAAAATGCAGGTCACAAGTTTGGTTTACAAGAGTTGCAACTTTCACAAGTTAGATGATACCAAAACACGCAAAAAGAGGGTTTTCATGGTGGAAATCGGTTTCCACCTCAAGAATGACTAACATAACATGAGATTTACCTTCAAGAATGTTGGGAAATCCTTAAGAACAAAGTGATGGTGAGAAGTTTCTGCTACAACAAGGAAAAAGCAAGGTTTTTAGGTGAAAAATGAAGAAAACAAGAGAAATGTCCCAAAACCGACAACATGAGCTTACACTTGATGTAACTCACGGTTTGGAAGGTGTTGATGGTCGTGGATGGCTAGAAACTCCTTGGACTTGGCTGTAGAAGCTCGAACCAAGGCTGGAAAAGTCGAACAAGTGTGGTTGTGTGTCCAAAACTCGCGAACTAGGCCACCTCCTTGCGGTTTGCACTTGGCCGATTGTTGCTTGGTGGTGTTCTTCACGATTTCTTGTGCATGACTTAGAGAGAATTTCTTTGAGAGAATTGTGATGTGTGTGTGTTTGTTTCAGCTGAATATTTCGAATAAGAGGGAGAGAGAGGGAGAGAGGGAGATTTGCATGTAATGTAAGTGGTGAGTGTGGTGGTGGTGTAGAGAGGAGAAGAGTGGAGAGGGGAGGGCGGCCGCATTTGGAGTGTAGTGGGAGGGTATTTGGTTTAATTTTAATTGTAAATTGTTATTATGTAGTGTAGTTTTGTAGTATTAGGTATAATGTATTGTTTAGTGGATGGTATATTTGAGGTATCTAGTGCATGTCCATGCATGCATGGCCGAAAATTATATAAGTGTGAGTGTGTATGCTCACAATTTAATTGCCTTCTCTTGAAATTAATTTTGTAAGGGTGACTAGTTGACATTCCCGGAACATAAATTTTTAAAAGGTAGAAACCTAAATTAGCTAAAAGTCAATAATAAAAGTCATATGAAACCATAATTTGAATCAAGTAGTAAGAATTGTTTCCAATTTCATAGTAGGGTTGAATAGTTTCAATTATTAGCACTCATAACATGGATAATGATGCAAGTAATTTAGGGTTAGGATAACAACCTGGAGGTCGGTTGTCACAATACTCACGTACAACAGAGGAGATAACCATTTAAACATGTGCTGATGAGAGCTCCAGGTCAGTACTATCGTACAACAGAGGAGATCATCACTCCAGGTCAGTACTTTCGTATAGCAGAGGAGATAAGCACAGACACACGATACCTCAACACAAAATATACCAGCTTTGGTTCAGGGTGATGACATATCAAAGCAAAATGGACGAAAGATTCATTCTCAATCCAATTTTTGTCAGGACTCAGTTTTTGTGCAAGCCAAAACAATTGAGTAAATCCAGACATTCTTAAGCATGATTTTAATTTAATCATAAAGCTGCTGTCTACTTTATTCGTCAGGCTGAGTCTATCAAGCATATCGTTAAAGAATCTGATCAATTTTTCTTAAAAATTAATGTAAAACAGAATCCAGTATCAGTTACTATCATTTCTCATTGAAGCACCGGTCATGTATATAAAAATACTTAAAGAATATACAATCATTTCTCATCATGTTAAATTCCGATCTCAGAATTATGAAATTACTCCCCCAAATTTTTATTTTCATATAAATCATATTTTTTATTATTATAATTTTTTAATCAAAATAAATAGAAAATGAAAATTTAAAAAGATATTAACCCGAGCATAGAAATCAATTCATAAAAACGAGGTTTATCAAATGTTTTTGTGAAAAGATCAGCTTTTTGATTTTTTGTATCAATGGTTATAATATCAATGAAACCCTTTTCTTGAGCATCACGAATCGCATGAATTCGTGTCTCGATATGCTTGGTTCGGGAATGATGAATAGGATTTTTAGCAATTCCAATGGCAGCTTCATTGTCACAAAATAAAGGTGTATGGAGAAAATTAATCCCATAATCAATCATTTGGTGTTGGATCCAGAGAACTTGAGAACAACAGCTTGAGGCAGCAATATATTCAGCTTCCCCTGTAGAAAGAGAAACAGTAGTTTGTTTCTTGCTCTGCCAAAATACCAAACAATTTCCCAAATATTGACATCCGCCAGACACAGATTTTCTGTTTAACCTGCAACCATTGGAATCACTATCAGAGTAAGCATGTAAATCAAAATTCCCACCATATGGATACCACAATCCTAAACGAGATGATCCTTTGAGATAACGAAATATTCTTTTGACAGCTTTCTCATGAGATTCCTTTGGGGCCGACTGATATCTAGCACAGTAACCAACAGCAAAAGTGATATCAGGACGACTTGCAGTAAGATACATGAGAGAGCCAATCATAGATCTAAAAAGATGAGGATCAACTGGTTTTCCGTTTTCATCCGGAGTGAGACAAGTCTGAGCAGTAAAGGGAGTCATCTCTGTAGAAGCATCATCCATCTTAAATTTCTTCAAAATATCTTTAATATACTTCTCCTGATGAATAAGAATTCCTTCTTTCTGTTGTTCAACTTGTAATCCAAGAAAGAAACACAATTCACCCATCATACTCATTTCAAACCTTTGGCTCATAACTTCTTCGAACTCTCTACACAATTTAGAATTTGTAGATCCAAAAATAATATCATCAACGTACACTTGGACAAATATCATTTCACCATTCACCTCTCTTTTGAATAAAGTCATATCGATGGTACCACGAGAGAAACCATTGCTTAGAAGATATTGCGTAAGGGTCTCATACCAGATTCTGGGTGCTTTATGAATACCATACAGAGATTTATCAAGCTTAAACACTTTATCAGGAAAATCAAGATCTTCAAAACCTGGTGGTTGACACACATATATCTCCTCATCAATGTCTCCGTAGAGAAAAGCACACTTCACATCCATCTGATAAACTTTAAATTGTTTATGAGCAGCATGAGCAAGAAATATTCTGATTGCTTCAAGACGAGCAACCGGAGCAAAGACTTCTGTATAATCAATCCCTTCTTCTTGAGCGAAGCCTTGCACCACAAGTCTAGATTTGTTACGCACCACAACTCCTCGATCATCTGGTTTGTTCTTAAACACCCATTTTGTACCAATTGGATATTTATTAGGAGGTAAATCAACTAAGGTCCAAACCTTAAGTTTTCTGAACTGTTGAAGTTCCAATTGCATAGACTCTACCCAACAAGGATCCTGTAGAGCAGCATGAACATTTTTCGGGACAATTTGAGAGATGAAGCATGAGAAAAGACAAACATTAATTAGACCAGATTGACTTCGCGTGCGAACACCATCAGAAACAGATCCAATCACATTGTCAAGTGGATGATCTTTCAAAGTTTTGTAATCACTTGAAGAAGGAAAGATGGTTGAAGAAGTATCACCCATAGCTGATGAAAGATTAGATGAAGGTGAATCAATGATAGGTGTTGGATCAGGTAAAGGAGAAGATGTAGGAGGTAAAGAATCAGATGATGGTGCCTGATCAGTCATTGGAGACGAAGAACTAACATCAGTTGAAACAACATCATTTACTAACGTGGTGGATTGAACAGACGATGGAGATGATGAAATAATATTTGTTTGAGTATTTGGAATTGATGTATCATCATCGAAAACTGGCAGATTGAACAAATTGAACACCGTATCAGAGTCAAAGAACCATGCTGGTTCAGATTTAACTTCAGAAGGATTGGATTCCTGCCAATCAACATAGAACGACTCTTGAACAATACATGTTCTTTTGTTATAAACCCGGTATGCCTTTTATGAAGAAGAATATCCAACAAAATAACACTCGTCAGAAACAACATCAAGCTTTGTCTTTTGAGATTGAGTATTCAAAAGAGTGCAAGAACAACCAAATGGTCGAAAGAAATCAATTAGAGGCTTTCCCTTATGAAAAAGTTCATAAGCAGTCTTCACTTTATCTTTCACAATTAACACCCTGTTTAGAACATAAGATGCACAATTTACAGCTTCAGCCTAGAAAATAATGGGTAATGAAGATTCTATCAGCATTGTACGAGCAGCTTCCACAAGAGTGCAAAACTTTTGTTCGGCAATACCATTCTGCTGGGGTGTTCTTGCAGCACTAAATTGTCTCACAATCCCTTTTTGAGCACAAAATGAATCAAGAATCTGATTTTTGAATTCAGTGCCATTGTCACTTCTTAGTCCCATAACTTTTCTCTTACTGATTGATTCGATAGAAAGAATTAATCTCTGCAATTCCTCTGCAACTTCGCCTTTGTGTGCAAGAAACCTCACCCATGAATATCTTGAGAAATCATCTGTAACAACAAGATAAAAAGATTTTATAGCAATTGATTTAACACTAATTGGCCCAAATAAATCAGTATGTAACAACTCAAGAGGACAAGATATGCTATTTAGAAGTTTGGGCTTATGAGGTTTCTTATGTTGTTTCCCTTTGGCCATGCCATGCATTTTTCATTAACAGAAAAATCTTTTAAAGGAAGTCCTCTAACAAGATTGTTCTTTACAAATATATTAATTATCTTAAAATTAACATGGCCTAAACGACGATGCCATAAGAGAGACTCAGAGGTTGATGCTTTTGAAAGAAGACAAGTTGCAGTAGCCTTTGACTCGCTTGAATTCATATCAAGAAGATACGTATCATGTTTCCTTGGAGCACGCATGAGAATCAAATCATCTGGAATGGCAATCTCTGATTTTAAAAATAGACATTCATCAGATTTAAATAGAACAGGAATGTCTTTATCGCAGATTTGAGAAACACTCAGAAGATTAAAAGCCAATTCGGGAACATAGTTGACTTTTTCCAAAGTGAGAGAACCATTGGTAACTTCTCCTTGTCCAATCATTTTTCCACCCTTTTTATTTCTAGCAAAAGCCACATATCCTCCATCTATAATCCGATAGTTGGTCAACAAATCCTTTAATCCCGTCATATGCTTGGAACACCCGCTATCAACATGCCATAAACTGTTTACAAACTTTGATGAGGACTCTTGAAAAGAATTAACAAATCACTTAGCCAGGAGTAATAGGGACCCAAGATTGAACAACTTTGCCTTTTAAAGAAGCAGATTTTTTACAGAAGAAATTATTAACCAATTTTGTTAATTTATTCCCAAAACAATTCCTATTAGAGGATCCTTGAATCAAAGGACAATTTTTGACAAGATGATCCTCTTGACCACACCTGAAACAATGAGGTTTGAATCTAGGTCTATGATGTGATGAGGTAAAAATAGGATCAATAATAATCTCCTCATCACATTCAGACAAACTAGAATCAACATCACTGAATGTCTCATACAACTCATGAGGTTGTTGTTTATTTAAACAAGAATTTTTCTTTACAAAATTAGAACAAGATTCATCTGACATATCAGTAAAACTTGTACCACTGATACTGGTGTCAGATGAAGAAGAAATACATTTTTCAGATGACGTCATATTTAATGGTTTGAAAGATGGAATAGGTTGAGAAAAGAACTTTTCGAAACAATTAGTTTTAAGTTGCTCAGTTGTTTTTGGAGAAAGATCAGATGCATTACATTCATTATGAGAACAAAAATCATCACTACCATGATCTGAATTACAAGATGGAATGAAACTATCAAGGGAACATGAGACATTCAAGTCTGTTACATTTGAACTAGAAACAAAAACAGAATTTAAACTAGACTTATGATCTAAAACAGACTGCTGATTTTCAGGTGTACTAGAACTAGTGCATCCAAGCCCACTAGTTGGTCCATGGTCGTAGTCTTCACGAATGTACTTAGAGTTATTCCCGACTAAACCTGCAGATATACTGTCAGTATCTGTTTTGATTAAATCATTAGAAGGATGAGGAACAGGCATAGGAGAATAACAGTGTGTACTAGGTGGAGGATAAACCTGTACATTTTCATAACCCAAACCTGTTTTAATTCTTGCTCCCCGTTGAGATTTACAAAGATCATCATGTTTCATTCCAGAAATTGTCCATTTATCTAACTTTGACTAAAGTTTGCTTGCTTCAAATTCAGCAAGAGCAACCCTTTCAGTCAAAGTATTAATCTCGACATTTCTTTCCAAAACGATTCTTTTTAAATGATCAGTTTCTTTTAAAGCCTTATTTAATTTCACAAAATATTTTGATTCATTCATTTTAAGTTCATCATTAATTCGCTTTAAATCCTTTTCATTATCAATTAACAAACGGTTAGCCTTATAAATCCCAAATAGCCTAATTTTACAAGCAGATGAGCACATATCCTGTATTACCTCATATGGAAGTCCCATTACCATCCTTTCAGCAGCTAAAGCTTTATCACACATGCATACTGGAGTACTTGATTTCTTTTCCTCAACAGTAGCAGCAACAACATCCTTCTCCTTTCCTATCTCATCTCTTGAATTTCTTTTCTCACTTAAGCCTGCAGTTTCCTCTTTCCCATTTCCATCTGCCTTTTCTTCTTTCCCATTTACTAAAGACTCGTTTTCTCTTTTGAATTCCTTGAACAACACAAATCCATCTTCATCATCTACCACTTCATTACTTTCCACAAACTCAGCAACTAACGCGTGATTAATTTCAGTTCTTGTTTCTTCCACCTCTGCACTCCAATCAAAGTTCGAAATCAAAGCCGACTCCTTTTTTAGATTCACTTCTTCCTTTTCTTTCTCTGCTGTCAATCTTGGTACTCCAGAGTTACTAGGATCGGTGACAATTGGTAAGGGACATTCACGTTTAAAATGTCCCAATTGTTTACAATTAAAGCACCTCAATTTTGACTTATCAAATCCCAGTTTTGAAGTAGATGATTGACCACCAAAGTTCTTTCGTCTTGTGCTTTCCATGAATCTCCGAGCTCTTAAAGTTAACATCGTCATTTGCCATTGAATATCAGTTTCTTCTAGATCATCAGGATCAACCTGATACATGTCCTCCATAGTCATTCCTTTACCTTTCAGTTCTCCAGCAACAAGAGCTTCATAGCTCTGAACAAACATTCCAAAAAGAGCCATTGTTTCAGATGGAATTGAAGTTTTAGCATTGGCCTTAGAATTTCCCAACTCTTTTCCAACATGACTATTACCACTCGAGAAATTACTTGTATTGCTCCCTCCTTGAATTGGATTTTGTATGTGAGAGTTTGCAGCGGATGACAACAAAGCAGCATTTTGAGAAAAACCAGATGTGGGCATCATAGTCTGGTTAAATTCCCTTCTTTTCATATCCAACTCAAAAGATTTCAACTTGTTAATGATATCCATCAGCTTGTAATCTGTAAAACCTCTTTCTTGTTTAAGCATTCTCACTTAAAGACTCCACTGTGGTGGAAGAGAATCGAGAAGCCTATTAACTTGTTCACTGTTGGAGAGTGTCAGGATCAGTGATCACAAGTTCGATGGATTAGAGAGTAATGCAGCGGAATAAGATCAAGAATTAGACAAATTGTAGCAAGAATTTAATATTTGTAAACAAATACGAGAGAAAATATTTCTGTGTTAAGGAATGTTTCAATTATATCAAATATTTCTGCTCAATCATTCACCAATTACAATAAGGTTGACACTCCTTATATAGAGTGCAATCACTGCTATTATCACGGGATAGTGACAACTGGCAGATCTCTTACAAAAATAACTAACACTTAATAAACTACTGAAATGTTCACAACTACTGAGAACATATCAAGAGTGCTAAGTACAAAATATAAAACCACTGATAAGAAACTACTGAAACTACAACGACTGAAGAACAAACTCTTCAGTTGTTTTACAAAACTACTGAAAACATAAAACTACTGAAAGTAAACCGTCACAACTACTGAAGAAGTCCTCTTCAGCTTTTATGACAACGTCTGATACTTGGTCTTCAGCACTTGTCTTCGGACTTTGTCTTCAGCACTTGTGTCTTCAGACTTTGTCTTCAGCACTTGTCTTCAGACTTTGTCTTCAGCACTTGTCTTTGTCTTCAGACTTTGTCTTCAGCACTTGTGTCTTCAGACTTTCTCTTCAGTTGTTGTCTTCAGCTGTTGTGGACTTCAGCGGTTGTTGTGACGTCTGTGGGACTTAAAGGTTTTTCTGATCCGGCTCATTGGTTCTTTTGGTCCAACAAACTCCCCCTGAACCAATGCAGCCAAAACCTTTAACTTTATTGAGGTCCCACTTATTGTTGGCAAAATGGTTGGTCTTTTTCCTTCTTGATCAGTTGAGAAGATGACCCATATAAGCACTGGCCTGGAAATGAGTCTCTGATGATTTGGTTGGCAATGTATGGATGGGAGCTCTGTATTGGGGAATTGGACACTGAGCTGTTCCCCCATCCATGAGACTCATTTCCCATGTATAAGCCTGTAGGATTCTCTGGTGTATGCTCTAAGAAACATAATTTGTTCTTCCATGGTAAGATTTTCTGGTTCACCATCAAACAATTCTTCACGCCCATACAGCTCTGAAATGTACTTAGCCTGTTTGCCATTTTTGAGCTCAACTGTTATAATCTGTCTGTATGCAAACTCATCTGGGTGAGTACCTTCAAGTAACAGACTTTGCTCATTTTGTTTGAAGTTCTCAAGCTTCTTGTAGACTAACCCCTTTTTAATTACTCTGTTCTCTAACATCTTTTGGGGTGGTTGTTTAGTCTCACAAGCCTTCTTGAAATCTTCTACAATTTCCCAGGGTGATACTACTAGGACCACTGTGATCTCTTCATCTACGATCCTTTTTACTTGGCCCTTGTATCTCGCAGGAATGTCTTTCTTCACAATTCTTTGAGCCACCCTAGGATCAGGCCATATTCTCACCTTTTCCTTTTGATATTGAAATGTGTTAGCAAGGGTGTACAATCTCAGAGCTTCTTTCTTCATACTGATTATTGATGAAGAAGCAGCATAAGTTTTGTCTATGATTTTCAGCATCTCCTCATCATGAAGCCTTTGTTGCTGTTCTTCTTCTATCTTTACTCTCACAGTTTCCATCTGTGAGGTGGGAGTGATGGGCATAGGTTTGGCTTTAGGCAAAGTTAGGACTGCGGAAAGAGGCAGCCTATCTTCTTCCTCATCATCCTCTTCTTCTTCTTCTTCTAGCCTCAACATCCTTCTCTTCTTCTTCTTGGGTGCATCATCGGCTGTTGGTTTTGAGGGTAAAGGAGTTGGTTTAATGGGTTGTGGTAGTGGTGATTTTGAAGTGGGAAGTTTTGCAGGTTGTTCTAGCATTCTTGTAGTGAGTGAGGCTTTTGAGTGTTTTGCTAGTTCATTTCTGTTCCCAGCACCTGCCTCATTTAGTGCTTCAATCACCAATCCCTTAGTGTATGCTTCAGACGTACAGATCTTGGTGGTTATTGCCAAGATACTGTCCCTGGTCCATGACTTAATCTCGATCAATGATCTCCCAAGGTATTTTGCAATGAATCTGATCATGATCTCTAGTCTTTCTCGTTCTAATGCATCATAACTTGCCCATCTTGAGTTAATTTCTTCAACTTCAAGTCTCCTAATCTCTGAGTCAAGCTGTGCAGTATCGAACCCTTGTCTATACAGTTGATCAATAATGGAGTCCATTGATTTACTATGTGTAGCATCCGCCATTTTGATCATCTCATCAAGTTTGAGTTCCTTTTCTTTTCCTTCAACCTTCCTCTTCTTATATGTGATATGAAAGTCTTTGTGACTTTCACCCACTTGATCAATGTCGGCTCCCTTTACAAACTCCTCTCCCTTCTCAGTCTCCTTCACAAACTCCTCTTCCTTCTCAGTCTCCTTTTCTTTCTTCCCCTCTATGTTCTTCTTCTTTGCTTTCACTGACTGACTCTCCCCCTTTTTGGTTGCATTGGTTGCAAGGGTTTGAGTAGCAGAAAGCCTTGTGCTCACAATCTCCTCCACCAGGGGTTTTATGATTGAGGGAAGCCTCTCATCCATGGTTTTGATCACAATGTCTGTGATCATTGGGGTGATGAGAGGTAGGGATTGCTGAAAGATAGCAGCTGTTTGCTCAGAGGGGTTCTGTCCCTGAGAAGCAGTGCCAGAAATAGAGGCTGGTGGGTTGAAAGTTTGGAGTGGCTGAGTGTTTGGGAGACCTTCAGGTGAAGGTGCCATCTGTGGGTTTATGTTGGTGGCAGATGGACTTGCTTCTTGAGAGAATTGGTCAAGTAGTCTTTGTAGTCTACTGACTTCTTCCTCAAGAATTGTGTTCTGGGCCAGAACATCATAAAAGAAGCCCAGGTCATCATCAGCAAATGCTGAATCACCTGACCTCCTGCTTGTAGCAGGATGTACATGCACTGGGTGTAGACCAGTTTTAGCATGTGCCCCTTTTTCTTGGAACTGGGGACTTCCAGCCTCAGGACGATGTCCTTCATCAGCTGTTGCCTCTGATGAGGTCTTAGCAATGTTACCAGCCTCAGTCTGATCATGTGCTGATTCAGAAGAGGTGGCAGCCTCACCAGATATTCTGATCTCCATATCTACACCAGGAGATAGAACATTTAAACCCCGGTGCTGTGGGTTGTCAGAAGCATGTTGATCCTCTTCCTCAATGGCTGTGGTTTCCCCTTTGTTGGTGGTTGTTGGGAGGAGGAGAGGCATGCAACTGAGTCAGCATGTTTGCAATTATAATGGTTGGACTTTGGGGGGCATTTGCATGGGGAGATAGGGTAAAATCAGTATGCACCTGGGGAGAATGGTGCTCTTCAATGGTAATCTCCTCAAATGAGGAAGATTCCAGATTAGTGGGTACCCCTTCTTTGGTTGCTTCAGGCTCCTTTTGAGAGGAATCCTGAGCGGCTGTGGCTGGTAGAGTCTCTGATACTGCTTGGGGGTTTACACCAGCAAGTATATCCTGTCTTGGTGGTACAGGAGCATCTTCAGGGGACTCATCTCCCTGAATAGCTGTTTTGGGGCGTTTGGTTTTTGGTTTGGTGGGGACTCTGGATCTTGTGGTGGTGGCTGTGGGTTCCAGCTGCGTGGGTTTGCGCAGCTTGGCAGCCATTTTTAGTGATTGGTCAGAGTTGTGCCGGGAGTATACTTCAGGCAATACAGCCATAGCAGGGACTCCCAGGCCAACAAGTCCCTCAGCTTGAAGCTGGTTTTCAATTATGGCCATTATGAACCGAGGATATAATATCCAACGGTTAGCAAGTTGTTTTTGGGCCATATCCTTGAGCTCTAAAAATAGTATTTCAGAAAAATTTAAAGGTTGTTGCTCAAGGATGGAGTACATTACCTGTTGCCACCTTGTGGACATTTGATCCCATGATGAAGTCTTGGGGGCCAGGCAGACATTTACCATATGAAAGATGAGACGTTCGGCATCCTGGAAATGTTTCTTCAATATGGTAGAGGCACTCAGGTTACCTTGGTATCCATGGTGGGCAAATGATAGATCTTTGTGCCCTTTGGATAACCAGTTGGGAAAGTGGCATCATCCAGATTGAGGGTTTGGCGAAGAGTGTCTGGAGTAATGACCACCTTTTGACGATGGACAAACGATTGAAGAGACTCTGTGTCATTCTCCTCAGAGACAAGAGTGACGTTTGTCCAGAATTGGCTAAGAGATTCGGCATATATGGTGGGGTTTAACAGAAAAGCCGTTTGGTAAGGTGACTGAACCATTAAATCAATGGCGTTGTGAAACTTGGTCCAGTATGGCGATTTTGTGAGATGGGCGACACAGTTGTGTCGTGGTTTTAGTTGCATGGTCGCCATTGATGAAGAGAGGATACAGAGTTTTTGAACGTTAGGTTTGAGAAGAGAGGTGAGAAAAACTCTGAAGGTGGGATAAGGTATTTAAAGGGTAGGGTTAGAAAACGACTGAAGTTTTGGTGTTAGTCATCATTTGTTGAAACTACTGATGACGTGGTATTAACTTTCAGAGGTTTGAAATGACTGACCGTATTGGTGTGATCAGCAGTTGTTATAAAACAACTGAAGACTTGGTTTTAACCGGCAGACGTTGAAACAGCTGAAGTCTCTGATTTAGTCATCAGTAGTTATAAAACTACTGAAGACAGTTTTGACTTCAGGTGGTGAAACAACTGAGGACATGGTGTTTGTCATCAGTAGTTGTGAAACTACTGAAGACAGTGGTTTTGTCATCAGTTGTTGTAAACAGCTGAAGACTTGGTGTTAGTCTTCAGTAGTTGTAAACTACTGAAGACATAGGTTTGGCTTCAGTTGTTTAGAAACAGCAGTTGTAGAAACAACTGAAGAGAAATTACTCATCAGCTGTTTCGTCAATTCATAGCTTTTCAGCTGTTTCAGTCTGACCTCCACACTTACTCATCAGACTTAAATCTGAGTTTCAGAGGTTTCATTGGTCATCAGTACTTATCTGCATTTCTGACATCAGTAGTTGTAGCTACATCAGCTGTTGTGATTTCATCAGCTGTTGTAACTACATCAGCTGTTTTAACAAATAAAGTACTTCAGTACTTGTGAGGCATGTAGCCTTCAGTAGTTATAAAAACTACTGAGGGTAAAGGAACTCATCAGTACTTATATGTGACATGGTTACCAATGATCATCAGTACTTATTACTGAGATCATCAGTAGTTGTCACTTATTCTAGCTGCAGCATACCAAGCCTTAACACCAGGTTGTGGAAAGTTGAACTATCCAAAGGCTTAGTAAAAATGTCTGCAAGCTCATCAGCACTAGGAACAAATTTTGGATCAATCAGACCTTTTTCAAAACAATCTCTAATAAAATGGTGTCTGATTTCAATATGTTTAGTCCTAGAGTGCTGGACAGGATTCTTGACAATACAAAGAGCTGAAGAGCTGTCCATTAACAATGGGGTCTTAGTCTCTGTTATGCCATAATCCAATAATTGGTTTTGAAGCCATAGTACCTGAGATGTACAGCTTGCAGCAGCAATGTACTCAGCTTCAGCAGTTGATGTAGCAACTGAGGTTTGTTTCTTACTCTGCCAAGAAATCAAACAGTTGCCTAGGAATTGACATCCACCAGAAGTTGATTTCCTGGTCAACTTACACCCTGCATAGTCACTGTCAGAAAAAGCAACTAATTTACCAGAATGTCTAGTAGAATACCATAAACCTAGAGATGGAGTGCCTTGCAGATATCTAAAGATCCTCTTGACTGCAATCAAATGAGACTCCTTAGGTGCAGCCTGAAATCTAGCACAAACACATGTAGCAAACATAATATCTGGTCTAGAAGCTGTTAAGTACATCAAGGACCCAATCATACATCTGTAAAGTGTTTCATCAACCACTTTACCTTTCTGATCTGTATCCAGTTGTGTGGTGTTGCACATGGGAGTAGAACAGGGCTTACAATTTTGTAAATCAAACTTTTCCAAAAGATTTTTTGTGTATTTGGACTGATGAATGAAAATTCCATCAGCCTTTTGTTTGATTTGCAAACCCAGAAAGAATTGTAATTCTCCCATGGCACTCATTTCAAACTTTTGTTGCATCAACTTTGTAAAGGCATCACACAACTGTGGATCAGAGGATGCAAAAATAATATCATCTACATAAATTTGAACAAGTAGATTATGCTGCCCAGCTTTCTTAATGAATAAAGTTTTATCTATGGAGCCTCTAGTGAAATTATTTTCCAGAAGAAAGTTTGATAATGTCTCATACCAGGCTCTAGGAGCTTGTTTCAACCCATAAAGAGCCTTATCAAGCTTATACACCCAATTAGGATGTTTATTGTCCTCAAAACCTGGTGGTTGACATACATAAACCTCTTCTTTAATTTTCCCATACAAAAATGCACTTTTGACATCCATTTGAAAAACTTTAAGATTTTGATAAGCAGCATAAGCTAAAAACAATCGAATTGCTTCCAGTCTGGCTACAGGGGCAAAGGTTTCATCATAATCAATACCTTCTTCTTGTGCAAACCCCTGAACAACCAGTCTGGCCTTGTTCTTAACAATAAGCCCATTTTCATCAGTTTTGTTCCTAAACACCCATTTAGTGCCTATTGCACACTTACCTGGAGGTAGAGGAACCAGTTCCCACACTTGCTGTTTCTTGAACTGAAGAAGCTCAAGCTGCATGGCATCAACCCATCCATTGTCCTTTAAAGCAATGTGATAATTCTTTGGCTCTTGCTGACTGATGAAGAGAGCATAGAAGCAGAAATTTGACAATTGACTTCTTGTTGATACGCCAGCAGTGATATCACCAATGATTTGAGACATAGGGTGATTCTTCAGATCTTGGTACACAATGAGATCAGTGCAAGTGTTTGTAGCAGGCTCAGCAGCAACAGATGGTGATGGTGAAGCATTTCCTTGAAACCAATCAGTAGATGGTAATTCAAAGGAAGTTGAAGTTGTAGAAATCTCATCAGCATTTGTTGTGGATTGTGCTGCTGGAGCTACAGGAACATCAGGTCTAGCTGAATCAGGCAGTTGATCACTAAACTTGAAGAGGTGAGTACTACTATCATCATCATCATAGCACCAGCAGTACCACCAGGTGGTGAACTGTTGACAGGAGCAACAGCAGGAGTTTGATAAGGAACATATTGCAGTATGTCCAAATCAAATATCTCCACAGGGCTTTGTGGAATCTTGTCCTTTGGAGATTCATTAAACTTAACATGTAGAGTCTCTTCAACCATCTTTGTTCTACAGTTGAAGACTCTGTATGCTTTGCAAGTTGATGAATAACCAACAAAGTACCCTGCATCCACCTTAGAATCAAATTTTTGGAGTTGATCCCGTGTGTTGAGAATGAAACAAGGACATCCAAAAGCTCTGAAGAATGAAATTAGAGGGGCCAAATGATGAAGAACTTCATATGGAGTTTTCATCAACCTCTTATTTACTAGAGCTCTATTTTGTACATAGCAAGCTGTATTGACAGCTTCAGCCCAAAAAGTCATTGGCAGTCCAGAATCAGCCAACATGGACCTTGCAGCTTCAATAAGGGTCCTGTTCTTTCTCTCCACTACTCCATTTTGTTCAGGAGTTCTTGGAATGCTAAAATGCCTCTTGATTCCCTTTGAGAGGTAGAACTCATCAAGTGTATTGTTTCTAAATTCTGTTCCATTATCACTTCTAATACACTTGACTGAGAGGGAATACTGCTTCTCAACATACAACACAAAGTTGATAATCTTCTGAGCTGCCTCATCCTTTGAATGCAAGAAGAAAGTCCATACAAATCTGGAGTAATCATCCACAATTACCAGACAGTATTTCTTCTTAGCCATACTCATCACTCTCACAGGACCAAAGAGATCCATGTGAAGAAGCTGTAAGCAGGCAGTGGACTTAGGTTCTTCTATGGAGGGAAATGAAGCTTTGTGCTGTTTTCCTTTTAAACAAGCAGTGCAGTTATCTTCACATTTGAACTCCTTCATAGGCAGTCCCCTTACTAAACCATGGTTTATCAGCTGATTTATGTTTTTGAGATTAACATGACCCAGCCTTCTATGCCATAGAGTAGATTCTTGAGGGGAAGCCTTGGAAAATAGGCAAGGATGGCCTTTGAGATCTATTTTCTTTGAAAGATCTAAGGCATACACTCTTCCTGTCCTGTTGGCCTTTAGGAGAGTGTATTCATCCAACACCTTATCAATCAAACTTAGAACTTTGGATGACAGAATCCGACAGTTCTGACTGGTGAAAAGAGCAACATGGCCTTTGTCACACATTTGACTGACACTCAAGAGGTTGTACTTGAGATTTTCCACATGGTTAACATCATCAAACTTTATTTCCCCATTGGAAACAAAGCCTTTGCCGATGATGTAACCCTTTGCATCATTGCCAAAAGACACAAACCCCTTCCTTCCTTGAGAGTAGTCATTAAGAAGTGATCTGTTTCCTGTCATATGCATGGATCCTCCACTGTCTACATACCAGATGCCTCTGTGGCATGTTGAAGAACCCTGCAAAACAAAACAAATTAGTTAGATTTTGAGACCCAAACCTTTTGGTTTTGGGCCTGTTCACATCAACAGATGGTAAACTAACAGGTTTGTTGGAAACAACAGCCTGAGAGGAAGAAGATGGTGAAGAAGAGGAATCCTTTGGCTTGGACCTCCTTTTCTGTGGTTTCAACATAGGAACATCTAATTGGTTAACTCTTCCCAATAGATGTTGAACCATCATAACCAGCTGTGTCTGATTTTGTGATAAAGCTTTCAGCTCTTCAGACACATTGACATTGGAGTTTGATAAGTTCCTATGTTGCACCTTCTTCTTTTGAGCTATCTCAGCTGTTACCTGTTTAACCCCTTCCTTTTTGGATTTCTTTTTGGACTTAAGGGTTACAGGATTTGATGTTGCTGGTACAAATGTGGCTTCAAACTCAGTTTTCATTTTAACCATTTTCTCTTTAATTTCCTCTTTATGTTTGAGTTTGGATCCTCTTTTGTACCAACAATCATTGTAAGATGATTGAACAAACCACATACTTCACATGGTTTCTTCTTCATCTTATGTTGATCATCAACTAAAGGGAATGAAACTACTGAAGACTTGCTCTTCAGTACTTTGGAAGCATTATTTGCTTTCTTGACTTCCTCTTTAGTAGTCTTCAAACTCTTTCTACTGACAGTTTTCTTCTCTTCAGTGCTGACAGTAGTTGGAGTTTGAACTTCAGGTGTTAAATCTTGCTCTCCAGTCCTTTCAGGACTTCCAGAAATAACTCCTGAGTTGATCAACTCTTTGATCATGTGAGTGTCAGCAATGGAACCATCAACATCAGCTGATTGGTTCTGAGAGGGCTTAGTGCTGACTTCTACTTTTGATGATGCTCTATCAAAAAGTGAATCACATGATGAGGTGGATTGGTTATTGCTTTCTCCATCAGATTTCACTTCTGCTCTTGAAGCAAAATCTGTAGGAGGAGCAGTGTGATTATAACCAATGCCAAACTTCACATTGGAAGCAGATTGCTTACTAAGAAGCATTTCAAAACCTTTGCATGATTGTACCCATCGATCACACTCTACTTGGGTGACTGCAAGGGTTTCTTTGAGACTTCTCTGGTCTTCCAGAATAACCTCTAGCTTAGCCTTTTCATCATTTAATTGGCATTTAAGCTTATAAATCTCATCACTTTTACTATTAAGAGCAGACTCATACTCAGCTTTTCTTTTGGAAATGGTTTTCTCAAACTCAAGTTTTTGATTTATTAATGCTACATTTGCCTCTCTAATAGAGACAAAGGCAGCTATGCATGATTCAGAACATAACTTGGCTTTAGCCTCTGAAGATACCTGAGTTACCTGTGAAGATGATGCATTTGAGCAGGAACCCTCAGTAGACTCCAGAGCCATAAGTGCTAGATTCCCAAAAGGACTATCACCACCATGTTGATCAGCACCTGTGAACATTTGTTCATGACCAGACATGTCATCTGGCAAACTGCTCCAGTCAACAACTTCAGGGGTGAAGAAGCTATGTTGTTGAGGTTGAGGAGGTTGATGAGATGGTTGAGGTTCTGGTAGTGCATGAGGTTGTGGTACCATAGGAGCTTGAACTTGACTGGTTTGTGGCATGTAATAACAAGGGTAAGGGTATGGCATTTGACCCTGAGGAACAAAATATGCAGGAGATTGTAGTTGAGAATGATGACTAGAATTGACAGGATGTTGCCCTTTGTTTTGTTGACTATTGCTAGGGAAAGTCACAAAAGGTGCAGAGGAATTAGATCCAGATGATCTACATTCTCTAGCAAAGTGTCCAAGCCTTTGGCATTTGTGACACCTCAACTTACTCTTGTCAAAACCAACTTTGGTTTTGCCAGAGAGTCCTGGGAATTTTCTTCCAGTTCTTTTGTAGAACTTCTGAGATCTGATATTTATCAAGGCCATTTGGCTCAAAATATCCATCTCTTCTAAGTCATCATCAGCAATCCCCTTGAGATCATCCATGATGAACATAGATTGTCATTATTACACCCAGTAAACTGACTATCAACACTCACAAATGCAGAATCAGAAATGTTTGAAGAGAAATCAATATGCTCATCATACTGGCATTCAGATGAAGCATATTCTGACTCATAGCTAACCAAGGCAGTGTTGCCTGGTACAAAATCTTCAGTGAGCTTACCAGATGAAGACAGTTTTCGTTTTTGTTCTATCTCTCTCTCAATGTGAGCAATTTCCCATGGAGTTGGGTGAGAGATAGTTTGTCCAAATTTGCACTGGAGCGTAGGACAATGGTATATGTGTCCCATCTCTCAGGCAGTGATCTGAGAAATCTGTTATTCATCTGGATATTGGTATACTCATGTTTGACCATTTTTAATTCAGAGATCAAACAAGAGAACCGCTCAAACTGTTGAGTCAGTGTCTCACCCTTCCTATGAGAGAATGTCTCATATTGTTGGGCAAGGATCTCTCTATTATTTGCCAAGACCTCATCTGTTCCTCCAAATTGTTCTTTCAAGGCATTCCAGAGGTCATGGGCAGATTCATAATGCATTAGCCCAGAATAGATTTCATTGGGTAGTGCCATGGCCAGAATTCCATTGCCTTTTGCATCAATCTCAAACAATTTCTTATCCTCATCTGAGTATTGATCCTTCCTCTTCGGAACCATTTGATTGGTTTCCGGGTTATTCACCATAGGCTTGTGTGGACCATGTACCACTGATGTCCAACAACCTGAGCTGTTAACAGACAGGTGATGGAGCATACGTCGTTGCCATATGTTATACTCATTCCTAACCAGCATTGGAGGCTTGGTTGAGGAACCAGTATTGTGAGGATCATTGGAAGGAGTAGTCATTTTAGGTCCAAATACAATTTAATTCAAGCTTTTAAAAGATTTTACACAGACCACAACAGACTCAATGAAAAACCAAGAATAAATCTCAGGATGAATGACCAAAAACACAGAAAAAAATCTCTATAACCGTTTCTTGCAAAAATGCTAATTCAATCAAACTTGGATCTTGAATAGCAGCTTCAATGATCAAATATTAGATCGATCAATGATTAACCTGCTCTGATACCATTTGTCAGGATCAGTGATCACAAGTTCGATGGATTAGAGAGTAATGCAGCGGAATAAGATCAAGAATTAGACAAATTGTAGCAAGAATTTGATATTTCTAAACAAATATGAGAGAATATATTTATGTGTTAAGGAATGTTTCAATTATATCAAATATTTCTGCTCAATCATTCACCAATTTCAATAAGGTTGACACTCCTTATATAGAGTGCAATCACTACTATTATCACGGGATAGTGACAACTGGCAGATCTACTACAAAAATAACTAACACTTAACAACTACTGAAATGTTCACAACTACTGAGAACATATCAGAGTGCTAAGTACAAAATATAAAGCTACTGATAAGAAACTACTGAAACTACAACGACTGAAGAACAAACTCTTCAGTTGTTTTACAAAACTACTGAAAACATAAAACTACTGAAAGTAAACCGTCACAACTACTGAAGAAGTCCTCTTCAGCTGTTATGACAACGTCTGATACTTGGTCTTCAGCACTTGTCTTCAGACTTTGTCTTCAGCACTTGTGTCTTCAGACTTTGTCTTCAGCACTTGTCTTCAGACTTTGTCTTCAGCACTTGTGTCTTCAGACTTTGTCTTCAGCACTTGTCTTCAGACTTTGTCTTCAGCACTTGTGTCTTCAGACTTTGTCTTCAGTTGTTGTCTTCAGCTGTTGTGGACTTCAGCGGTTGTTGTGACGTCTGTGGGACTTAAAGGTTTTTCTGATCCGGCTCATTGGTGTCCAACAGAGAGCCTTTCATCATACTTCTTTAGAGTGCTTGAGACGGTTAAGAAACGGTTTGTAAGATCTGTCAGACTCTCATTCTTGTATCCCACAAATGAATTGAACTCTTTTTCAGCCTAAATACTCTTATCTTTTACCAAATCTGCATTACCATCATAGAATTCACATAGAGCATCGTAAAGAGATTTAGCATTTTTATGCTCTGCAAAATGGTTGTAGATGTCTGGAGCTAAACAGAGAGTTAGAGCACCAAAAGCCTTTTGATCACGATCAATCAATTTCAGATCTCTTTCAGTATAGGAAGATGGGTCCTTGTTTTGAGAAACAACATCACCACCAGTAACCGTTGGTATGTGAGGACCAGAAGTAATCGATTCCCATTGATTATGATCGGTGTAGAAGAAGAAAGCTTTGAGACATCTCTTCCAATCTTCAAAATTATCTCCATTAATGAGTCTTGGAGGTCTATTAGGAGCAACACTTTCAAGATCAGCAAGTGTGATAGTAGTTAATTTCGACATTATAGTTTCGGCAAAAAGATTTATAATTTCGCTGACAAATTCGTAGAAAAAGATGACTTGAATGACAATTTCGCTGAAGAATTACTTTCGCTGACAATTTCGCTGAAGCTGACACTTTCGCTAGCAATTTCAGCAGCACTTTCGCCTGAACAGAGACACCACTGGCTTAGTTTCGCTGCTAACTTCGCATGAAACAAGCTTGAACTTTCGTTCAAAAATAATTTCGGTAGCAATTTTGCTTGTTGATTGTTCACAATCACTGATGAACTTTCGTTCAAGGAATTAGTTTCGCAGAATCTCTAAAAAACAACTTCTGATGCAAGATAACTCATAATTTCGCTGAAAGATGATGACAGTTTCGCTGTAAGAACACCAATTTCGCTGATCGATCTCAAAACACTTTTTCACCTCAAAATCAATCTGAAATCATCCAAAACTCAATGAATTTGAGATCTGATGATTGTAGAATCTTCCTCAATCAAAAACGAGCATAATTCAATCGATTTCCATGTCAAAAACAACTGATAAGCCAATGAAAATTGATTGAAACTAGATATTGACCAAAAACCATAAAAACTCAACAAATCAAGAGCACTAAGGCTCTGATACCATATTGTTGGTCCATGTGATCGAAAAACAGTACAATTGAAGTGATGAATTGCTCAATATCTAACATCCATGCTAAACAACAACAATTGAGAAGATAGAAGAGAATTCTAACACATATTTGATAACCAAATGAACAATAACAATCAATAACATGAAGCACAATAGTATTTCTGTGTAAAAACTGCTTAGAATTGGTAACTTGCAACAATGATCCACGATTAGGGTTTTGCAAGCTTACCTTACAATGAGAATTGACAAAAGTATATATAGCAGTTATAGTTTCGCTGACAGTTTCGCTACCAGCGAAACTGTGGTAGCGAAACTGTCATGCCGAAACTATAGTTTCGCTCGGCAGAACACAAGTTCGCCGGGTAAACTAGAACAGCAAACTGTGTACGAATGTATAGATTCGCTCACAGTTTCGCTGGACTGCCAAAACTACACATTACAAAAAACATATAAAAGGAAACTAACAAAAGTCCTATTACAATGTAAAGTAAACAACTATACTAAAGTGAGTCCAACCTATACATGATCTTCAGGAGTACATGGAGATAGTTCAGCAGATGGCTCTTCTCACTCACAAAGCCAAGAAGTTCTACAATAGGACAGGGAGAAAGTTTCCAAGCAATGCAGCCAGTGGAAAGTTTGGACTGGATAAAAGCAAAGTAAAGTGTTACAACTATAACCAGATGGGACACTTTGCAAGGGAGTGTAAGGCACCAATGACAAATGGTGGCCAAGCACAAACCAGACCAAACTACACTGAGAAAGCCCCCTAGAATGAGAAGCCAAAGCAGCAAGCTGTAGTTGCTATTGAAGAAGGAGGCTTTGACTATTTTTAGGTAGAAGATGCATCTCCAAACCAAGCACTCATGGCAGACCACGATGAAGCCAAGGTATTGGAACATCTTTGTACTACTGAATGCATTGCTAAAGTCAATAGATACTGGTCCTATAACTTAGAAATGAGATCTGATCTTGAGTCCTTAAATATCTAAAAAGCTAATTTTAAAAGAGCTGAAAATGATTATAAACTAAAGATAGAGGACTTAGAGAAAACCATTTCAACTCTTAAACATGAGCATACAAACTACAAGACTCAGATCAAAAACCTCATTACTAAGTTAACTGAATGCTAGACTGAGCTTGTGATCAGCAAAGCCAAGGCAGAAAAATATGTTCTTGAAGAAGATACCTTCAAGAACATAATATCTTCATCCTTGCATGCAAAAGTTTGTTATCAAAATAAGCAGGAACTTGGATCTTGTGAGATAGCTCCTCCACACACAATCTTGTCTGTAATATCTCCTAGGTGTGGAACTTGTGAAGATGAGCTTCCCCTCATAGATCCTGTGACTGAAGAGGATGAAGAGGAGCTGGAGGAGAATGGCTCTGAGAAGAGTGAAGAAGAGCATTCTAAGTAGGGTCACCATCCCTCTGAGGAGAGCAAAACTGTTGGGATGACCAAGTCAAGAAGAAAGAACTTGATCAGGAAGGCCAAAAGAAAGTCCAAAAAGGCTTAAGAGATCAAGGCCACCTTCAATTTTGCACAGAAACAAGTCTTCATCTCAGCAGGATTTGAAGTGGTGAAGGCTGAAGACACATACTTGAACTCCATCAACAAGAGTTCTGGTTCATGTCCAAATCATCCCATCATCAAGAAGAAGGCTTATCAGTTGTGCACCACTGCTATACAACCTGAACCATCCAGCTCCAAAGGTAGTTCCATCCCCACAAGAACTGCCACAGCATCTGCAAAGATGAAGATGGAGAAGGAAAGTGATCAAGTTCAGCCTTGTTCACAAAGGAAAACTCCTAGAAGGAAGAAAATGGACTGTATTATGTGTGGGAGTACTTCTCATCTTGCTAATGATTGTGTTTACAATCCAAAGAGTACTCTCCACATGACCAAGAAAGAAACTTTTAAGAGTTTGGAAAAGAAGAGGCAAGCTTCGGAAGGAAAATCTGTTTCCTTCGGAAGCTCCAAAATGAAGAAGAAGACAAGTGGAAACTTGCCTTCGGAAAAAAATTTGGTCTCGGAAGAAAGGAATACTTCCGAAGCACTGAAGCTTGCTGCAGTGAAAGCAAGATCTTCCGAAGGTCCAGTCATTAAAACATCTAAAGTCATCAAAACTTCCGAAGTATTGAAGGTCAAGTCTAAGCTTCCAGAGGTGGTGTGGAAGTCAAAGAAAGACCAAGTGGCTGAAAGTTTTTCATAAATATCAGCAAATGATCCTTCTAGCATGACTATAGGATCAATTACTATTGCATTGTCTTCAACTTCTTTTGATGAGCCCAAGACCAGTGAGGCTTGGGTTTCCAAATGTAACTAACCATCTCTTTTGTGCAGGAACAGCTCAAGACAAACAGAAAGGTATGGATCATTGACAGTGGTTGTTCCAGGCACATGACAGGCAATAGGTCACTACTCCAAAAGTTTGAAAGAATTGATGGAGGACCAGTTGCTTTTGGAGGAGATGTAGGAGGTTACATTACAGGAAGGGGCAAGGTCACAAATGGTAAGCTCAACATTAAGAAGGTAAACTTTGTCAAAGAGCTTGGGTACAATCTTCTGAGTGTATCCCAATTTTGTGATCAAAGTCATAACATGCTCTTCACTGAGCATGAGTGCATTGTTCTCAGGCCCGGGGTGGTCATTCCTCATGAGCACATCCTGCTCAGAGCCCCCAGGAAAAGGAAAATGTACAAGATGGACTTGCAAGAAACATCTTCCTCAGGAGAAGTTTCATGCTTTCTTTCTAAAGCAAATAATGATGAATCTTTCCTCTAGCATAAAAGAATGTGCCATGTAAACTTTAAGAACATGAATAAATTAATTAAGAATGATTTGGTAACTGGAATACCAAAGAAAGAGTTTACAAGTGATGACCATTGTGTTGCATGGCTGAAGGGGAAGCAACACAAGGTATCTCACAAGCCAAAGGAAAGAAATTCCATCATTAATCCCCTACACTTATTACATATGGATCTTTTTGGCCCCACCAGTGTAATGAGTCTAGGAAGGACCTCTTATTGTTTAGTGATCACATATGACTTTACAAAATTCACTTGGGTCTTCTTTCTTAGAACTAAGGATGAGACCCCTGAGATTTTCAAGAATTTCATCTTAAAGATTGATAATCAATGTGATCACACGGTCAAAACCATAAGATGTGATCAAGGAACTGAATTCAAGAATCAAATCCTTGAAACATTTTGTGATGAAAAAGGTATTACAAGACAATATAGTGCTCTCAAGACTCCTCAGCAAAATGGTGTTGCTGAGAGGAGAAATAGAACACTGATTGAAACTGCAAGAACTATATTGTCTGACTCTAAACTGCCCATCACCTTCTGGGCAGAGGCAGTGAACACTTCTTGCTATGTGCAAAACAGAGGTTTAGTGGTTAAGACACATGGTAAGACTCCTTATGAACTTTGGCACAAGAGGAAACCTTTCATTGGTTTTCTCAGGTCATTTGGATGTCCTTGCACCATCTTGAATACCAAAGATCAAATTGCCAAGTTTGCTGAGAAATCAGATTATGGACACTTTATTCGATACTCTTCTCAAGCTAAAGCTTATAGAGTATACAATCTCAGATCTAGAGTAGTTGAGGAGTCAGCCAATATGACTTTCAATAAGCACACTCCCAGTGTGAAAGGTTCTAGTCTAGATTGGCTATTTGATCTTGATTTAGTTACCAACTTTTTTAACAAATCTTTTGAGTATGTTTCAGGATCCACAGATATACTACCTAGAGGTGATCCTGACCCAAGATTTGAGCTAAGAAGACCTTCAAGTTACACACTTCAGCTCCAGTGGTAACTAATCCTGCAAATGAAGCTTCTACCAGCACATTAATGACAAATCATGTTGATACTTTGGGGGTGCCTTCAAATTCCAGCTTAGAGGCACAAAACTCAGAGGAAGGAGCTTCAAATGTTGGAGAAAATGGTGGTGGTGAAAGTGATCAGGAATTTCTTGATGCTGATAACCACTCCATTGAAGACAACATCAATGATGTCACACACTCATTGGATCAAGTCAATCTTGATAAGTGTGCTGATGTGGAGGGTGAATCTTCCTTGCCAGATCAGAATTTTTCAAATTTAGATCTGTCTAAGCAACTTGCTATGATCCCTCAGCTAAGGATCCACAAGTCTCATCCTACTACAAACATCATTGGAGATGTTGATTCAGGGGTGAGAACAAGAGGACAAACCTATGAAGCAAATGTTTGTCTTCACTCTTGTTTCTTGTCCCAAATAGAGCCAAAGAAAATTGAGGAGGCTTTAAAGGATGGAAGTTGGGTTGAAGCTATGCAAGATGAGCTGCTTCAATTCAAAAGGCAAAAGGTTTGGAACCTATGTCCTCTTCCTTAAGGGAAGACTACCACAGGAACCAAATGGGTTTTTAGGAATAAGAAGGATGATAGAGGACTTGTCATCAAGAACAAGGCAAGACTAGTTGTTCAAGGGTATACTCAAGAAGAAGGAATTGACTACATAGATGTTTTTGCTCCTGTAGCAAGACTTGAAGCTATTAGGATATTCCTAGCTTTTGCTGCATCCAAGAACTTCAAGGTCTACCAACTTGATGTCAAATGTACTTTTCTTTATGGGGTGATTGATGAAGAGGTGTATGTCTGACAACCACTTGGGTTTCCAGATCCTGATCATCCTGATTATGTCTGCAGGCTTGATAAAGCTCTTTATGGGCTGCACCAAGCACCAAGGAAGTGGTATGAGACTCTATCTCAGTATCTCTGTCAACATGGCTACAAAAGAGGTACTATAGATGGAACACTCATCATCAAAGGAACAGGAAATGACATGATGCTAGTTCAAGTATATGTAGATGACATTATCTTTGGGTCAACTAATCCAAAGCTCTGCAAAGACTTTGAAAAGCTGATGAACGATAGGTTTGAAATGAGTGCCATGGGGGAACTCAATTTTTTTCTAGGAATTCAAGTGAAGCAAGTTGACAATGGCATCTTCATAAGTTAGTCAAAGTATGTACAAGACATACTTAAAAGGTTCAACATGACTGATTGTAAGGTTGCTAAGACACCCATAGCCAGAAATCACTCCCTTGGACCTAATCTTGAGGGGGAGTGTGTTGATGAGCATCTCTATAGGGCAATGATTGGGTCTTTTATGTACCTCACAGCTAGCAGGCCAGATATCATGTTTGCTACATGCATTTATACAAGATATCAAGCCAACCCCAAGATGTCACACCATGTCACTGTCAAAAGAATTTTAACATATCTCAAAGGTGCTCCATCACTTGGCCTTTTGTATCCAAAGAATTCTGACTTTAATCTGTATGCTTATACGGATAGTGACTATAGTGGTTGTAACATGACTGCAAAGTCTACATCAGGGGGATGTCAATTTCTTGGTGGAAGAGTAGTCTCTTGGCAATGTAAAAACAATCCTGTGTGTCTGCATCAACTGCTGAGGCTGAATACATTACTGCTGCAAGCTGCTGTGCTCAAGTGCTTTGGATTCAAAACCTGATGCTGGACTATGGATTTAACTTCAAGGAGACTCCCATCCACATAGACAACAACAGTGCTATCTCAATCACAGAAAATCCTGTGCAGCACTCAAGGACAAAGCATAACAATATCAGGTATCATTTGATTAGAGATAACATTAAAAAGGGATTAATCAGACTAGTCAAAGTTAGCACAAATGAACAATATGCTGATCTGTTCACCAAAGCTTTTGATGAGCAGAGATTTAAATATCTTGTATCAGCTATTGGGATGATTAACTTTGAATAGCTTTCTTAAAACTTAATCATATTTATTTCTAAAACATGTGTGTCCTAAGTTATCTATTTTATCACCTTCATAAGCCTTGTTTTCTTTGGAAGAAAATATTTTCAAAAGACATTTCTTAGATTTTTTAAAATTTTGATCTATTTTCTTTTTGAAAGATTTAAAATTACCTTTGGAAGAAATTTATGTCTTAGTAAACAAATAACTGCTTTAGTAATTTTACCTTCGGAAGAAATTTCTGAAATATCTTCCGAAGCATAAAATCAACTTAAGTACCGTGTATGTTTTCAATGAACAAGTTTCTTTCGAAAGCAATTTACGTTCGAAAGTTTTATTCTCCTTAGAATAAAAATCTCTGAGTGTTAATTCTCTTCCGAAGCAAAATTCTCAAAAACCTTTGAAATTTCTTCCGAAGCCAATTTGCCTTCGGAAGCTTTTTCTTTAGAACTTACGAAGCAAATAACCTTCGGAAGATTTCTCGACTTCCAAGAAAACTACTTTTTGGGCAAAAGTAAACTACTTTTCAGAGGTGACACCGAAATTCGGATTTCAATGTTTATCCTCTTTCATTAACTTTGTCTCAAATCCTGTTTCATATAAATACCCAACAGTTCCCCCCTCTTTCACTATCTTCTTCAATTACACTATTCCTTAAACCTAAATTCTCCCAAACTGCCTTTGTTCTTCATCTTTCTTCATCCTTAAGCTTCTAAAATGGCCAACCTAAACAGTAGAAACAACCCAAATTTCTCCATGCACCTTCACAGGCAACACAACCAGGTTGCTCTGTTAAGCTCTGAGAAAGATGAAAGTTTCTCAGAGATTTGCCATTTCTTAGCTCTATCCAACTACTTCACCTCCCTTACCATTGATCCTACTCTCTATGAGGATCATCTGCTTGAATTCTAGAAGACCTGCCAAGAGGTCATTATGGATGGGAAGAAGGCACTGTCTGCAACAGTGCAAGGGAGGACAATCTTCATCACTCCAGCCATCATCAACACTCACTTGCAGCTGGATGATGAAGAAGGTGAATTGTCCTTCCCAAAGGAAGCTGTAAATCATTCCTTTGAGTAGATAGGCTATGAGGGAGATTTCTCTGTAAAGACCTTTAGGAAAGGGAAGGTCTCATCCCAGTGGAAACACCTGCTTCATGTGGTTATCCACAGCTTGTCAAACAAGCATGGAGGGTGGGACCAGATTCCTGAGGATCTCTCCTTCATAGTGCATGAAATGATTAAAGGGGTGAAGTTCAGGTACTCACAGTTCGTATATACAAATTTGCTTGCTAACTTGGACTCCTTAGAGTATTATATGTTTCCTAGATATGTTCAACACATTCTCAACTATGAACTGGGCTCACAATTGAGGGAAACAGATAATATTCTTAAATTAGGACAGATGAAGCCCGACATCTTTAAAATTATGAAGAAGCCAACTGTAGGCTTCTCAGGGGTAGAAACAGCCCTTGTAGTGTTGACCCCACACCTTCTACCTCCCAACGACCAAAAAGACCACAAATCACCCTCACCTACCAAAGAAATTCCAAACGAACCCCAGCTCAAGCTATTAAGTCTGTGCAGGCCCCCATACACTCACACATACAAGAGGAAGTGGACACTAGAGCTCCCACTTCCCCTGAGGAGCAAACCACTCCCATCTTTTCAAGAATCAGTGGTGAGGTTCCTCATGCTCACCTTGATGAGCTCACAAGCCCAATTGCCTTAAGCCCTCACTCTGAGTCTCAACACTTAAGTGAACAACCTTCAGCGAACAGTTACCATCCCTAGCCTTTAGACTTAAATAAGCCATTCCCAACCTCTCATTCTATACTGACGAAGACTTAGGTTTCAGTGGGTACCATGAGTCTCTCTACTCTTCCCCTACTCAAAGAGAGATGAGTACTCCTGAGTCTCCTTTGTCTAGCCCACATCAGTCACCCATCACTAAGGTGGATACTTTTGAACCTGTTCAGGATATCCATATGGAAGAGGCTCTCACTTCTGCAAGTGATTACATCATTAAGACCTAAACCATGTCAACTCAGCCCATTGACACTTCAACTGAGGCTGTCAATGTGCAGAGGAAATCCAACAACTAAGAACATGAAGCTGGTGGTGTGAGAGAGGACCTTGGTCCAATCATCTCATCCCCCAATGATTCTTCTCATGAAGATAAGGGGAATCTGAGACTAAAGGTGCAAAAACTGTCAAAAACATGCTCCTATTTAGTCTCTAATGTTAGTCACCTTGAATCTCAAGTGACTACCCTGCAAAATAGGGTCAATGATCAGCAACTTGAGATATCTTATCTGAGGGAAAAACTAGCTGGGAGACCTTTAAGGGGAGCTCAACCAGGAACACAAGAACCTGTGAATGTGATTGACCTAACTCCTAGCTCACCTATGCAAGAGGGTGATGCTACCAAAAAGGGGGAGAAAGTCATTACAGTCACAAAACCTGGGAGTTCTTCAGGGAGTATGGACATTGAAGACTCACCATCCTCACTTGCACTTGTGTATACTCAGCAACTTCCTCAAGTTCACATTGATGTGGACATTATAGCCTCTGTCATTAGGAGTCTCTTTAAGGAAGGCATTCCAAGGGCTATGTCATCCCCACCTCAAGGAACTTCAAACTACATTATTGGGTGGAGGTATGATGCTGATAGAAGAGCCCTCATTCTTCACAAGGTTCAAGGGCAACAAGAAGTATTTAATTTTCAGACCTTGAACTACTATGAAGGTCTTGACCTGATCAACATGCCACTTGTCAACCCAAGTCAATCAAGACAAGCTCACAGGTTAGCACTCAGGATTCAAGATAGAATTACTAAAGAGTATAGCCTTAGAAGGAGACAAAGGCAATCAGGTAATGTCATTGGTGAACTGGATGTTGAGGCAGACCCTGAGATTAGCTTCAAAGGGAAAAACTTGGCTGAAGGCCCAGTGATAGAGCCTGAGAGCCCTGTCACACCAACAACTGCTTTAGAAATTCATTCCCTCAGTGAAACACCTGCTGATGAAGGTGTCTCACAACCTCTCTCTGGCCAGATCTTGGATGCTACACCAAGCAATGAAGGTCAAAGCTCTCTCCACCTTGTGTCACAAAGGTCTGTGGGTGACAAAGGGAAAAGGATTCTAACTCCTGAGGAGATTGAGGAGGAGGAGAGAGAGAGAGAGGAAGAGGAAGCTAAGGGGAGAAAGTCCTTTGAGTCTTTAGGCTTTATGCAAGCTGCAATCAGGGCTGCCCCCAGACCAAACACTCAAGATGATGAGTACAGGGCAGTCAGGATTACTTACTTGCAGACCAGGAACTATGACATAGATGAGATTATATCTCTCCCCTTAGAGCAATTAAATGAACTGGCTGACATGGAAGTGTCTAGAGAGATGAAGGAAGCAAAGGATGCAAGGCTACTTCTCCAATTCAAAGAGGAGAAGAGATAGAAAAAGTTATACAAGCATGTTCATACTCTCTCCCCAGTTCAAGAAAGTCCTGTGCAAGAGGCTGTGTCAGCTACACAAGAACCTCAGGTAGACAAGGAAACAGATAGGCAAAACATGATCAACTACCTGAGTGCCACAGGTCTCTACCAGGCATCTGCACTTCTTCCCTTGTCCTTTGAGTACATTGAGTTCGAGTATCTCAAACAACTTGAACTTCAAGTGCTCAAAGAACAAAAGGCAACGAAGAGAAAGATGAGGGAAGATGTTGTAAAGTCAAGAGCCATCATCCAAAAGAGTATGAAAAAGTTTGCTGACAGAACAATGATGATGAGCTTCTTGAAGCTGTATGGATTCTCCGGAAGGAGACTTGGCCCTATGTCTCTATCCATAATGGAGAGCTGATTGACTTACACTCCCCTCCAAGTCAAGTCCCACCTGAAGTGGAGGTTAAGGTTGAACAACCTGAGAAAACACAACCTGGACCTCCTGCTAAGCCTCAGCAAGCTTCATCTTCTGATCCACGGCAAGGTCAAACTCCCTCTCCTTCTGAACCTGCGAGGGTGGAACACCCAACTGAGCAAGATAAGACTGATCAACAAGGTGCTGCAGACCACTATTCTCAGTTAAAGCGTCTAAAAGGAAGAATAGGATGGCTTCCAAACCAAAGTCTAAGAAGAAGAAGAATCCTGAATCATCCACCTCTACACCTCAGGTTGATTTAATCAACTCCAATTCAAGTGGCTCCTCTTGTAGCTGAGAGACCCATCTTATCCTAGACTTTCACAACTAATCCAGAAAGATGGCATGTGATCAAAGATCAAGGTGTTGAGAATGTCTACACATGGAAAGACTTATTAAACCAACCTTAGCATGATCTCTTTGAGATGAGAAGATATTATGAGAGTCTGAGTGATCCTGACCATCTGATGAAGAAGGGCATGGTCATCATCATTATGACGACTATCAACAACTAAAGATCTTCAAATGTTTTGGTAGCATCAGCCTAGGGGGATTTGTAAGGATAACTATAACTCTGATGCAGCCAAAACATCCAAAGTCTCTCTGCATGCATGCACTGAAGAACAGAAGTAGAAATGCTTCGAAAGTTTTACACAAAGCACTAGAAATATTCTAAGTGTAAAATCTTTCGAAGCCAAGACCAACATATTCCGAAGCCAAAAGTGAAGTCTTCCAAAGCTTCAAAGACAAAGTCTTCCGAAGCCAAAGAGTGAAGACAGATTTCTTCCGAAGACTTTGAGGATATGCCTTTATCTGATGTACTTTACCATAAAGCTGGACCACCTTTCCGCTGCTACTCTGTAAAGTCACCAACTTACATGAGTTGGTGAAAGGTCCATGCTTTTGATAACTATACATTGAGGTCTTGAGTCCATGCTTTCTACTTTATGTACTTTTATCCTTTTTGTAATATATTAGGATGTGAGCTATGGCATGCCATAGTCACTAGTCAAAAGGCAAATCTGCCTTTTGACTTTACATTTGTTTTTTTAGTTGTCTAGTCAATTGTATCCAGCTGGCTTTCAAAGTATGGCCGGCTGTAGGATGTATTATAAAGTATCTCAAGTACATGTAACTTTTATGGTATGCTTTGTAACATTTGTAATAGAACTTGAGAAGCAATATACAACATTCTTGAAAACCAATTACTTGTGTTGTTTGCCATCTTGTTTTGCCTCATATTTACTTGTATTCTTAGCATCTTTCACTAAAATTTAACCAGTTCCCTATTTGATATGTTAAGTGTTCTAAGCAACTCTTCTCATTGTGTTGTTGTGTTGTAAGTGCATACCCTTCACCGGTCCTGCATGGCCTGAAACTGGGCAGACTGAGAGGTCCGAGTAGCGTGCTGGAGGGTCAGCTCGTGACAACAAACGGTCATCAGAATATTGTCTAGAGCAGCATCAGAGGGACCTACGTCGCTTGCCCGATGGCTAGACTAGGAGTACCTGTCACCAGCTAGCATAGTATGGCCATCATACATGTTGCGCCTTAGTGGCATCTAGTGCTCATCATGTGGGTGGTGGTGGAGTGGGTCAAATGACGGAGGTGCAGGTGTCGGAATTTTAACAGGTGGCAGAGGAAGAGGTGGCATTCTATAGGAGACTGAGGGACCTGGCCTTGCACTCTTGCGTAGGCGGGGGATCACACGTGCAACCTTATCCCCGATAGGTGGGATAGGTGAGTGGGTAGGAGCTGCGACATGAGGTGAATGGGAGGGCGTCCGGCTCCTGGAGGGGGATGTCGAGGAAGACTCTTCTGATGACTCGGTGTCGCCGGATGTGACGGATATCCATCCCGGATGTCCGCATCTCCGCATATACTCCTCGTAATCAGTTCGTGGTGTCGCCTTCTTGAGGCTCCCAAATGGTGCTGTCCCGTCAGTGGGGTATGTCGGTGCCTTACCCTTGTCAGCCATTGTCCTTGATGTCCTGTAAGAAATATCATGAGTAATTTGGTTTCTCATAGCTCATGATTGTAATAATAATAGTACTTATGGTAATGATGGCAATAGTATCAAATATCCCAATAATATCAATAACCAGAGGTATCAGTAAGTAGTAGTATAAGATATCAGTAGATTCTTCAAATAGCAACAGGTAGAGCAGTTTATATTTAAGAAAAAACCTTTTAAACAGAAAAAGTCCACTCATTACCTAAAGGTCCATGCTGGAACTTACGCGTCCGGTAAATTCATGATTACGTTGATCAAGGGTAATCATCAATTTACCTAACCCGATCATCCCAACACTTTCCCACAAGGACGGTCCTAAGGTATCAGGGTTGTAGCCTAGGGTCTACAATGGTATTCCCGACTTCTCTACAACCTTTGGCTCTGATACCAATCTGTCAAACCCCGGGCCCAGGTAGGGTGGGACGTCACAGACTAGTAACACATATGGCAGTGGAAACAAACCATCATAAGAGCACAAAAGGAGAGAACAACACATGGCATTTAAAGTTTAAAAGGAAATCAAGGCTAGAAATAGGTCAAGCCCACAAATGAATTGTACATCCAACATAAAGACAAAATTTAATGATCAACAATAATTATAAATTGTTCAAATTGTTTTTAAAATCAAATAAGCCAATTCCATGGTCACGATGCTAGGTCTAGGTCTTCAACAACTGCTAGAGTCCCTTCGAGGATTACCTGAAACATGCTCAAAAAGAAATTGTGTCAACTAAAAAGTTGGTGAATTCAAGTGCTTAAAGTTTAAAAACAAAAGGATTCAATAGAATCCATATTTGATTTAAAAGAATCAAAGATTCACTGTTGTAGGGGATCACAATAACCCTGCACTCAGTCCCTGCTAGCCTCTTCAAAAGTTATGTTTTACCTGTTAATCCCGAGGAAGAACTGAGCCTCAAAACAGTGGACCATATCTGCCGGATGGTTCACCTAGTATCTTATAAAAAATTTCCACATGCAATAAACGACCCCGTAGGATCTCAGTGTTGTACCATTCCCGTTCATCACAAAAGGCACTATGTGTGGGGGATTCCCCAAGTAGATCTACCCATATAAAACAAGCGGTTCACACAAGAATTAATGATCGTGATAAAAATATAAGCAGGTTCTAACATTAACCCCAACATTCAAGCATCATACAATAGCTCATAAAAGGTTTCAATTCAAGTATAGCATGTTTCATCCCAAAAACAGTAGTAAAAAGGGAACACTAGAACTCACCTTAAAATTCAAGCAAAGGATTCTTCGTGTACCGGGAAAGAGTCTCAAGTCTAGCACCCTACCATCAAGATTCAAGAGTTAAGACACTAATTCTAGGTTATGGGGATGCTCTAGGTATGTCATGAGGTTAATGTCTTACTAGCTTTTGATTTGCTAAGTCTTTATATAAAAAGTTTCATTTTATAGAAAGTTAGGGTTTCTTAGGAAAGAATACATGATTTACCATGTTAAATCATCTACACAAGTTAGTTTGAGTCTTCTAAATGATTATTAATCCAAGGGGTCGGCTTATTGAAGTTTAGCAAAATTTATAGTTTAGTCCTCCAAGTTTTCAAAATTTACAATTTCTACCCCAATGTTTGATTTCTTGCATTTAATGTCTTTTAGGGCCAAATATTAGGTTCTTAAATTTAAGTAACTTATTTTGAGTAAGTTTACATCAAGTTTTCAGATTTTAGGTACGGGTTTCATATTTTTATGTCTTACGTTGCCGGTTACGGTAAAAACGAAGGTTTTTAACGGTTAAGTGTTGATTTCCATATTTTTAGTCTTATATCTTTTAAATATTATTTTAATGACATTTTTATAAGTTTCTAATCTGTTAAAAATGTATTTGAAGATCCTTTTATTTGAAAGTCTAAATTTTAAGTTTAACCCCTTAAAACACGTTTTTACCCGTAAATGACCGTTTAAAAGCTTGTTTGACCAATTTTTATCATCTTTAAAAATCTTATGGCACTTATCTTACTGAAATAAAATTATTTCTATGGTTTTGATCTTTATACCATTATTTCTAGGATTTTTCTCAAAACTTCACCCGGTTAATACCCGATTTTAGTTAAAAATCCCTTTTTAACTTGTCTTTTGACCATTTAATCAAAAAATCCAGTTCAAACACTTTATTAACTCTTTTAGAGCCTATAATTCTTTTTAATATGTTTAAAGTCCATGTTTTCTTATTTTTAAGTCGTTTTACCACTTTTCGGGTCCCCAAATATGTCCAAATTGCCTACAAGTCTAAGACTTTATTATTTTCAGCCATTAACACCTCATCATACATCCAATATCATCCAAAACCTACTGATATAACATGCCTAACTCACGGGTTCATCAAACAACTCATGAACAAGATGGAAACTTAGAGATTACACCATTTTCATCCATTACACATGTGTAAACGTTATAACTTGTGATTAAACATTACCCAAACCTTTTGTAACTTTAAAAGCAGGTTATTAAAAGGTTAGAAAACTGGTTTTGAGCAGGTTACAAATGTGGCTTCGCGAGGTTACAAGATGTGTATCTTGGATGGTGTAATAACACCCAAAAAGAGGGTTTTCTAGGTGTAAATCGGGTTACACCTATAGAATAACTTATGTAACAAGTGTGATACCTTCAAGAACGTTGAAAGCTCCTCAAGAACAAGGTGATAGCAGTAGACTTCTGTTAGAACAAAGAGAGTAAGGTTTTTGGTGGATAAATGAAGGAATAACTCAGGATGTCATGGTTCGGGTAAGATGAAGCTTACTCTTTGTATGTTTCACGATTTGGAGGGTGTAGAGAGACAAAAATGATCTGAAAGCTTCGAAAAAGGGCTGGAGAAGTCGAGCTTTGATGAATCCGTGCACCACAAGCTCACAAGGCTTCTCCTTCTTGCGGTTTTGATGCTTGGCCGATGTAGTTTGGTGTTGTCCTTCGAAAATGAGCTGGAAATGTGCTAGAACCGTGGGTATGTGTGTGTGTTTTCTGGAGGAAGAAACCAAGTGGAAGAGTGAAGAGAGTGAGAGGAGTGTTGTGTGTGTATAGAGATGGGAAGATTGCATGGAATGGTTATGGTGGATGGAGAGGTGGTGTAGAAGAGTGGAGAGTGGTGGAGTGAGGCGCGGCCGAGTTTGGCCCCTAGTGAGGGAGTTTTTAAATTTAAATTTTAATCAAAATTGTTATTATGTTGGTTATTTTGTAGTATAGAGTTGAATATTGGGTGGTTTAATAGTTAGTTGATGTCTCTTGTGCATGATCATGCATGCATTAATCGAAATTTACGTGTGTATGCACACATTTTAATTGTTTCAACTATGATTTAATTTTTGCAAGGGTGACTAATTAACTTTCCCGGATCACTAAGTTTTCCCTAGCTAAAGCTTGAACTAGCTAAATCATCACAAAAAGGCACATGAAATAACAAAAATAGTGAGAAATAACAACAATAATAATAATGCTAATAATAATATTGGTAATGATATTAACATTAATATTAATTGAATGGGTAATGATGAAGGTTGATAAGGTTAGAATTATGACCTAGAGGTCGGTTGTCACAGCACTCAAGCCTGAAAATGCTTAAGCAAGAACTATATGGCTTTCTTGGCCTACGTGGTCAACATGAAAGTCAAAGGGAAAGATCTTAAGTATGTCCTGATTATACGAGACTATCCTAAAGTATTTCCCGATGACCTTAGTGGTTTACCTCCCGTGCGTGAAGTCAAGTTTAAAATCGATTTAATTCCGGGAGCAAACCCCGTGGCTAAGTCACCATATCGACTTGCACCATCGGAAATGAAAGAGCTATCTAGTTAACTTCAAGAACTATCCGATAAGGGGTTTATTTGTCCTAGCTCTTGCCTTGGGGTGCACCTATTCTGTTCGTGAAGAAGAAAGATGGGTCGTTTCGTATGTGCATCGATTACCATGAGCTTAACAAGCTTACCATCAAGAACCGCTACCCTCTTCCTCGTATCGATGATCTTTTTGACCAACTTCAAGGAGCTGCCATTTTATCGAAGATTGACTTACGTTCTGGTTATCATCAATTACGAGTCCACGACGATGATATCCCAAAGACTGCGTTCCGTACTCGTTATGGGCACTATGAGTTCATGGTTATGCCTTTTGGTTTAACAAATGCTCCTGCTGTCTTCATGGATCTCATGAATTGAGTATGCAAGCCTTATCTAGACAAGTTTGTGATCGTCTTCTTGACGACATACTTATCTATTCCAAGTCCAATACCGACAATGAACTTCATCCGCGACAAGTTCTCGAGTTGTTGAAGAAAGAACAATTGTACGCGAAATTCTCGAAGTGTGAATTTTGGCTTGAGGAAGTTCAATTTCTAGGACACGTGGTGAATAGCCAAGGAATTCATGTTGACCATGCAAAGGTGGAAGCTATGAAGAATTGGTGTGTTCCTACAACTCCAACCGAAGTTCGTTCTTTCCTTAGTCTTGCTGGTTATTACCGCGATGCATTGCTAACTTTTCAAGAATCACGAAGCCGCTTACTTCTTTGACTCAAAAGAATAAGCCATTCGAGTGGGGGTCCAAGCAAGAGGAAGCCTTTGAAGCATTAAAACACAAGTTGTGTAATGCTCTTATCTTGACCCTACCCGATGGAAATGATGATTTCACCGTGTATTGTGATGCATCTAAACAAGGCCTTGGTTGTGTTCTCATGCAACGAGGAAAGGTCATAGAATATGCATCGAGACAATTGAAGGTCCACGAGGTGAATTACACGACATACGATCTCGAACTTGGTGCTGTGGTTTTTGCCTTAAAGATTTGGAGGCATTACCTTTATGGTACGCAATGCATAGTTTACACCGATCACAAAAGCCTTCAACACGTTTTTAATCAAAAAGATCTCAATATGAGACAACGTCATTGGGTTGAGTTGATTAGTGATTATGATTGTGACATTCGTTACCATCCCGGTAAGGCAAATGTTGTAGCCGATGCACTAAGTCAAAAGGTTCAGAACAAGATGGTCTCATTTCAAGAAATTCGCGATCGACGACAATGGTTTGACACTTTGGTAGAATTTTATACCGAGATCCTTCTAGATGTCAACGAGACTACTGTGCTGCTACAAAATTTGAGGATTCAAAGCGACATCGAGACTAGTATTTTAGAGGCTTAACAAACGGTTCAACAAGAAGGAGGAATGAGAGAGGAATTGGAGCATAATCTTCTAACTAAATTAGAAACGAAACCCAATGGATTGATGTACTCCGCGAATCAAATTTGGGTTCCGAATCGTGATAACCTTCATACCTTTATCATGAATGAAGCTCATTAAACTTATTATTCTATTCATCCTGGCTCCGATAAGATGTATATGCACCTGCGTGGTTAATATTGGTGGCCTGGAATGAAGAAAGACATAGCAACTTATATAGCTAAGTGCCTTACGTGTACGAAGGTTATTGCCGAACATCAACGTCCAAGTGGATTACTTGAACAACCCAAGATTCCTATGTGGAAATGGGAACACATATCCATGGACTTCATAACCAAACTACCCCGAACCTCTCGTGGTCATGATATCATATGGGTGATCGTTGACCGATTGACCAAGTCAGCACATTTTATACCCATACGTGACACTTACAAAACATCAAGGTTGGCTTGTAATACATTGATGAAATTGTGAGTCGTCATAGGGTACCTTTGAACATCATATTCGACCGAGACTCCCGCTCCACTTTGCATTTTTTGTCCTCTATGCAAGAACTCTTGGGTACTCAACTGGATCTAAGCACGTCTTATCATCCTCAAACAGAAGGTCAAACCGAGCGAACCATCCAAACCTTGGAGGATTTGCTACGTCTTTTTGTCCTTGACTTTGATTGTGACTGGGATACGCATTTACCGCTCGCGGAATTTTCACATAATAATAGTTATCACTCGAGTATCAAGATGGCACCTTTCGAAGCGCTTTATGGTCGTAAATTTCGTTCTCCGATTTGTTGGACCGACATTGGTGAAAACTTCATCACTGGTCCTAAACTTATACAAGAAACGACCGTTAAAGTCTCCATAATTCGCAAGAACCTTGAAGTGGCAAGAAGTCAACAAAAGACCTATGCCGATAAGTGACATAAGTCATTGGAATTCCAAGTTGGGGATATGGTTCTTCTTAAGGAATCACCATGGAAGGGCGTTGTTCGCTTTGGAAACAAGGGAAAACTAGCTCCAAGATTTGTAGGACCTTTCAAGATTCTAAAAAGAGTCGGGAAAGTGGCTTACAAACTGGAATTACCTTCCGACCTTAGTGGAGTTCACCCTGTTTTCCATTTCTCAAATTTGAGAAAGTGTTAGGCTGACGAAAGTCTGCATGTCCCGTTGGACGACATCCAGATCGACGAGTCATTACACTTTGTTGAGAAACCCATTGAAATCATGGATCGTATTATGGAGAAGACTAGGACCACAACTACCCCAATCGTCAAGGTTCGCTGGGAGAATAAGCATGGAACTGAGTTTACTTGGGAGTGCGAGGAGCATATGAAGAAAAAGTAACCACCCGTATTTGTTCGCATAGTTTAATTTTTCTAATTTCGGGACGAAATTCTTATAAGTTTGGGAGAATGTAACATCTCGTATTTTCTGTTAATTGAAAGTTATCATCGTTTATTCTTGTAAGGACCATTGTTGTCAATTATGAAACTTGTGGGCTATTTATGCTTATTTATTAGTTTGTCTTTAATTCTTAATTTGAAAGATTATAGTTTATTTATTAAATTAAACATATAAATAATAATAATAATGTTACTAATAATAATGATAATAATAATAATATTAATAAAATTTATAATAATAAAAAAATAATAACAATAATAATAACTAATGATAATAGTAATAATAATAATAATAATAATAATAATAATAATAATAATAATAATAATAATAATAATAATAATAATAATAATAATAATAATAATAATAATAATAGTAATAATAATAAGTAGCAACAATAATAACAATATTAACAAATGGTAACAATAATAATACTAATAGTAATAATAATATTTATAACAATTTAAAAAGTAATTAAACTTAAAAATGTTAAAAACTTAAAATAAGAAAGTTAAGGGGGGTTAGTTGTCATTTTATAAACATTAAAAGGAAGTTTGTGCATAAAATAATAGCAAAACAATCTACAAGGGTGCAATGTGTAACATGCAACGTTTCAGAAACTACCTCGAGCCACTCCCGATTTTCTGGCCGTTTTTCCGGCCAATCTCCGGCGGCCTCCCGCCACCTCTAAACCACCGATTTTAGTCGCTTCTTATTCCAAAAACCGTCCCAAAACCTCCTGGAACCTACCTCGAACTTGAATGCAACTTGTAATTGAGTTAAAACATCGGTTACTAAGCTCAATCGAGAGCATAACCGAAGCTTTAAACACCATAGCCGTTCGGGCATTAAATCTCAATAATAATCTAATTAACTCAACATAAACGATCATCTATCAGTCCCTAATCGAATACAACACTCAATTTCACCTGAAACAAACTCAAACATCAAATTCGATCATCCTTTCAGCACGAACCTGCAACCTCACCGAAACCCACTCCTCGAACGATTTAACCGAAATTAACATAGAGCTTTGCATAAAAATCATCATCCGAAGCTACCCTTGAAGTTAATTTGATTATCTCTGTTGATTTCTCATCAAATGACTCAACCTCGGTCACGACTGCTCTTTATCTTGTTCACCCTCAATTCGACTTCAAACCGGGTAATTAAACTCGTCTACATGATGAATTTCATATGGGAAACAAAAGCCCTAACTTTAATTCAGTTACTAACATCAAATTGGTGGTTAATTTAGACCAAATCGAATCTAGGGTTCATGTGATTTGAGGGTTTTCTTGGATTATTATGTTTTAACAATTAAGGGCCGAGTCCTAACATGGCCACGACCCTTGGTTCACTGGTTACTAACATTCCCCTCGAACAGGAGGTCCCCGGTTCGAATCCGGAGAACCTCATGTTTTTGTTTTAGGGTTTTTTAGCCTTCACATTAAATTCAGAATTTTTAAAAAAATATAAAGAGTCATTTTATAAATCTGTTTATTTTAAGAAGACCTTTAATTATTTTCTGTAAATTATTTCTTATAAAAATACTTTCATATTCTTATTAAATATTCTAAAATTAATGTTATAGTTAGCATATTTTTTTATAAAAATTAGACTTTAAATAATAGTTTAATCTACAAAAAATTATTATTTCAAACGTTACCTTTAAAATTATTGTTTAGATTGTGCTCATTTCACTTTGTTATAAAACCTTATTTAAACTTTATATAAATTTTACAAATTATTATAAATGTTTTCTTTTCATATCTTTATATAAAATGTAATATATTTCTTTTTATTGATTCCAAGAAATATAATTGGTTCCATTTGTTAACCATAATTACTTGACAAAGCCGCAAATATCAAATTGAAACCCTAGCCCTCGTTAATTCGTTAAACTTATTATTAGACATTAAATCTTGAAATATATATATTTAGGTACCTTGTGAAGGATTACGTTGGAACGACGTTTATTATTCTTATTAATCTCCATATATATACTTATTGGTCAAGTGAGTTTCATTGCCCCTTTTTATATTATTTCACACCATTTTGGGGTGAAACATGTTAAACTTCTCAACTTACACTTGTAATCGTTTTATACTTGTAACGCACATGCAATTCATACTTATTTTTGTCATGGTTATTTGTATTATTGTGAGCTTTATAGGAGATACATTATATGTTGACAATCATTAACTATTGCTAGCCTGGCGACGTCATAGATCTATGGGCCTGACAAGCCTATTAGGTGCTAAAGCCGATGTATTGTCGGCTCCTGATAACGTATGACTTGTTCATCATGGGAACCAAATAAACTTAGCTAATCGTTATAAACTTGTAATCTTAATCTTGGTCAAGGTTTGATTGTAGCTATATGTGTTCTATAATCTTGCATAATTCATAACCATTGACATGAATTGCTACTTGTAAATCTTTTGTTATATTTATGTATATTAAACCCTTGGAAACTCACCAACTTTCATAGTTGACCTTTTACATTTAACATGTTTCAGGAAATGCTCAAGTTTGATGTCATCTCTTGAAGTTGCTCACATCTAGGATTTGGACCTAGATTAATGAATAAAATGTCTTGGATTATTTGTCTTATGTTTTGTTTATTTCATGTTTGAGACTTATGATTGTAATTTGCACTTTTAAAACTTATGATAATAATATTTTCATTTAAAGATAGCGTTATATGGTTATGAACAATCTTAAACCTCACATATCGACGATTCCGCCGTTAAGGTTGGGGTGTGACAAAAACTATTTAAAATGAAATTTCTAGTAAGTTATAACCCTCAAACTTAAGGTACAACTAAATGTTTAATAAAACCAATGAACTTAAAATTACGTACCCGAAACGCGACCCGATATGCGTTTAAAAATATAATAATCAACTCACCGAACCTATGAACATAACCTCACTATTCAGGAGACTAAGTAGCATTCAAAATAAGATATAACTGAAATCTAAACAATATTTTAACCATACAACAACTTTAAGCAAGAAACATTATAACCGACATAAAACGACAACCTCAAAAATATGCCATTAAACTATTAAAAATAGTTAAATAACAAAAATATCAATATATTCCGGTATCCAGGCTTACTTAGAAGAACAAAAACGATCACATGTAATTAAAGTGTAAAATTCCAAACATTAGGGTTAAAAATATCCATTTAGCAAAGTTGAGGGACCAAACTTGTTAACTAATAAAACCCTACTATTTTCGAACCAAATCATAATTATAAGCACTATTATAATCTGAATCGATGATATAATAACCTGCTAAATCAATATTTCAGATTTATTGAGCTTGGATCTTAGGATTCATTACGTTCTTGACCTAGAAATCAAAATTAAGATGGGTGTATGTGTGTGAATCAAAGAACAGAAGAAGTAGATGATAATATGTAGATGATTTCATTGATGTTTGATGAACGAACAAGTTACAATGAAAAATCAAATACAAAGATGGATGAAGATCAAACGCACCTAAAGAAGGAATTCTCCTTGGGTGGTGATTCACACCATGAGAAACACACACAAGAGCCACACTTGCAAAAATACACTAGTGTGTCTATTTATACTATTAGTACAATATGATCTAATTTTGACTTTTCTTTTTGTCTTGATTTTGACTTTTCTTTTTGTCTTGATTTTGACTTTGTCATGTTTAATTGTCTTGTATTGTTGTTTTTGTTATAATCAACTTGGTCTCTGAAATTGCAATGAGATCTTCGGTCGGCTGTGATTATCATTTGGTAAGCTTCAGATTATTCTATTGTTCAACCCAACAATACTCCCCCTAAACTGATGCTTTCCGAACATTCAACTTGAAAATCTTCTCTGTCACATGTCTTCTAGATCAACTGATGTTCTGACACACTTCACTGATGTTCTTCCCCTCATATTAAGCTTCTCCTAATATATTTTTGAGAAAGGTTAGAATATCTTGAGAATACTTCTTGGTATTGGATATGGGTCATATCATTTTTGGATTACAATTCATATCACAACTCAAAGGATTAGAATGTATTAGGCATATGGTGAGGCTTTGAACTTCAATAAACTGCATCAGGAACATGAATCAATGCTAAACACCCTTCCACTCTTTTGAAATATCTTGATAAATGGCATTCTTCTGATAATGAGTATCCCCCTTGATTAAAGTCTATCTAACTGTCCGCTCAGTAGTCAGATGTGAGCCCAAGTACTTTAGAAAGAGCATATGATAGTTATACAAGTCCCTGGATAAATCTGTTAAAAAGTGACCAAAGCTGATTTCTATACGTTTTTTAGTTTCATGATCAAAATGGATGTGCTTGTTGGTTGCAATCATCCACAATCATGATATTGTCTTTTCTTTTTCCAGTCCTGTTCATCATCTATTCATCATCTTATGTTGTTAGATGAATTGCATTTGAAGTTAACTCAGCCGCATTAGGTGAGTAACTTATTAACATTTGTTCACTATAGCAGCAGCATTTGTTACATGTGTAATAAGATGCACCCGTATTAGTTTACAAACCATCCGCATTTGAATAGTTACCATCCACATGTGTATAGTTATCATCCGTATTAGTATGGATTCCATCCGCATTTGTATGGCTCCCATCCGCATTTGTTATAATGCATCCGCATTAGTACCCAAAGCATCCGCATTTGTTTCCCACACATCCGCATTTGTTGACAAATCATCCGCATTTGGTGTAAGGCATCCGCATGTGTTGACAAGGCATCCACATTTCTTTTGAATCATAGACATTTGCGAATTCATACTGTTATGCTTGTCGAGCAATCTTATTCAAATTGAATCAAAAAAATCAACTAATATCTTGATCGCATACTTGAATCCTTAATCGATTGTGAATAATTAGTTGATTAACTCATCAATTTCCATGTTAATCGACCATTTTACAAGGTGTTTGAAGAGCAGCAGCAATAGCTTCTATTTCTTCATCTTTTCTTTGATTTTGATGATAATCGTGATCAAATGCATGAATTTTGAAGAAATAGTCAGGAACATGATTAATAGTCTTCAAATCATACCAGTTTGAACAGATTTGTTTGTTTTCTTTTTGAATTTTGGTGATGAACAAAAGGGGGTTTCGATGAACAGCAGCTTTTGTTCTTCATTGTTCTTGACATCATTAAAGATGAAATCAGATCTTAAACTAAATGAATCCAGCAACCAACAACTCTGATACCATTTTGCTAAATCAATATTTCAGATTCATTGAGCTTGGATCTTAGGATTCATCACGTTCTTGACCTAGAAATCAAAATCAAGATAGGTGTATGTGTGTGAATCAAAGAACAAAAGAAGTAGATGATAATAAGTAGATGATTTCATTGATGTTTGATGAACAAGTTACAATGAAAAATAAAATACAAAGATGGATGAAGATCAAACCCACCCAAAGGAGGAATTCTCCTTGGGTGGTGATTCACACCATGAGAAACACACACATAAGAGCCATACTTGCAAAAATGCACTAGTGTGTCTATTTATACTATTATTACAACATGATTAAAATTTGACTTTTCTTTTTGTCTTGATTTTGACCTTGTTATGTTTAATTGTCTTCTATTGTTGTTTTTGTTGTAATCAACTTGGTATGTGAAATTGTACAATGAGATCTTCGGTCGGCTGTGATTATCATTTGATAAGCTTTAGTGTATTTTATTGTTCAACCCAACATAACCCAAATGTAATCAAAAACCAAGTGAAGACTTCAAAACTTCAAGAGTAAACTAAATTACACATACGTAATGTAAAGCACCAAATCGCGTAAGATAAATCTAAACTTAAGGGATTGGGCTTATATAATTGATTGTAATCAAGCTAATACATATGTGAAGAAAACACACTTGATGAAATAGAGTTAGTCTCTCCAAATTTGGAGTGCAATGACAACAACACCCTATTCAAGGTCATGAGTTGTAAAATCCTTTTCATGAATCTTGAGTTGCCTTGAAGCATAGGTATAACTTTGTCTTGTTACCTAAGAACACACCCAAGGCCTTACTTAGAAGCATCATAATTGACAATGAAATCATCGTTCTCATTAGGAAGGGTATGAATTAGAGCATTGCACAGCTTTAATTTTAGAGTTTGAAAGGCTTTATCTTACCTCAACCCCCACTTAAAAGGTATATACTTATGATTTAAGATAGTGAGAGGCACAAAAATCCTATAGAAATTTGGAATGGCATGATGATAATATCCGGCTAGATCGAGGAATGAACGAATCTTGGTGGGAGTTTTAGGTTCAATCCAGTTCTTCACTACTTCAACTTTGCATGATCCACATAAATTCCTTTCTCATTCATAATATGACCAAGAAATTGAACTTCCTTAAGCTAGAATTCACACTTAGAAAACTTGGCATAAAGTTTCTCTTTCTTCAAGAGTTCAAGGGTCAACCGAAGAAAGAGTTTACAAGTGATGACCATTGTATTGCATGCTTAAAAAGGAAGCAACACAAGGTATCTCACAAGCCAAAGGAAAGAAATTCCATCACTACTCCCCTACACTTATTACATATGGATCTCTTTGACCCCACCAGTGTAATGAGTCTAGGAAGGACCTCTTATTGTTTGGTGATCACAGATGACTTTACAAGAGTCACCTGGGTCTTTTTTCTTAGAACTAAGGATGAGACCCTGAGATTCTAAATTAATTTCATCTTAAAGATTGAGAACCAATGTGATCACAAGATTAAAACCATAAGATGTGATCAAGGAACTGAATTCAAGAACCAAATGCTTGATACATTTTGTGATGAAAAGGGTATTACAAGACAATATAGTGCTCCCAGGACTTCTCAGCAAAATGGTGTTGCTGAGAGGAGAAACAAGACACTAATTAAAGCTGCAAGAACTATGTTGTCTGACTCTAAACTGCCCATCACCTTCTGGGCAGAGGCAGAGAACAATGCTTGCTATGTGCAAAACAAAGTTTTAGTAGTTAAGACACATGGTAAGAATCCTTATGAACTTTGGCACAAGAAGAAACATTTCATTGGTTTTCTCAGGTCATTTGGATGTCCTTGCACCATCTTGAATACTAAAGATCAAATTGCCAAGTTTGCTGAGAAATCAGATGATGGACACTTTATTGGATACTCTTCTCAAGCTAAGGCTTATAAAGTACACAATATCAGAACTAGAGTAGTTGAGGAGTCAGCCAATGTGACTTTCAATGAGCACACTCCCATTGCGAAAGGTTCTGTTCCGGATTGGCTATTTGATCTTGATTTAGTTACCAACTGTTTTAACAAATATTGTGAGCATGTTTCAGGGTCCACATATATACTACCTACAGGTGATCCTGACCAAAGATTTAAGCTAAGAAGACCTTCAAGCTTTACATCTTCAGTTCTAGTGGTAACTAACCCTGCAAATGAAGCTTCTACCAGCACATCAATGACAAATCCTGCTGATACTTCTGGGGTGCCTTCAAATTCCAGCTTAGAGGCATAAAACTCAGATGAAGGAGCTACAAATGTTAGAGAAAATGGTGGTGGTGAAAGTTATTAGGAATTTCTTGATGCTGATAACCACTCCATTGAAGAAAATATCAATGATGTCACACACTCATTGGATCAAGTCTGTTGATACATATGTCCCTAGTTTATGTGCCTAATGTAAGAGTCTATCATGGCTTATATATGTGTAATGAAACAATGTAATAATATATGATTTGTGCTCTGATGATTACTTATATATGATTCATATATATAAACTTATTATATAGGTTTGAAGTTGTTATATGATGATTCATGCTAATGGACCATACTTATGGACCATACGCATGAATACATCATGCTAATGAACTAGTCGCACGACTGAACCAGACGATTGGATCAGTCGTACGAGTGAGACATGAGATTGACTCAGTCGCACGACTGAACTTTCAGTCGTGCGTATGAATCAGTCGCATGGGTCAGTCGCACGACTGAACCATTCTAATGGTTCAGTCGCACGAATGAAGACTGCAAACCTATAAATACCACTTAATTCGTGGAAAAACGGGACTTTTGACACATACTCATAACCTAGCCGTCTAGAGCGTCCAGAAAGCCTATTCCAAGTTCATAGTTCGCATCTGATCTTTTTCTACTCGTTCTTAATGTTTATTTAATCGTTAGATTGATCGGGATTGCGATCTCACTTATTGGATCGCCAATCAAATAGGATTCCGCACTATTTGATATGCTTTCACGCATTATCAGTTAGTATTCCGTACGTACACGGTCCTGACAAGTGGTATCAGAGCTTTGGCTCTTGATTTTGCGTGTGATTCTATTAGTCTTGGTGTAAAAATCACGTTTTTCATTCAAAGGAGTCATCTTTTTGAGTAAAACAGTGTTTTCGACGTCTCCTGGTCTCAAACTTTACGTTTTTCGGCATACGGCAGATTAGGGTTCTTGAAAAATCGTGTTTTTGTGTCAAAGTGTCAAAATCTTTGATTTTGCAAAAACAGCAGCCTTCAGTCGCACGATTAGCTCAATCGCACGACTGAACTCAATCGCACACCCCATTCGTACGATTGAACTCAGTCGCTCACTCTTTCGTACGACTGAGCAACCCCATTCGCTTGTCTCCAATCACACACTCCATATGTACGACTGAATCCAATCGCACGATTGAATATATTCCCATACTTCAATCGCATACCTCATCCGCACAACTGAACAATTCCAGTCGTTTGAGTCCATTCGTCCATTTCAATCGCACGATTGAATTCATTCGCACCCCTCATTCGCACGAGTTATCCATACGTATAATCCATTCGCACGAGTGAGCCAGTCTATTTTTAAAGTTCAAAGGTTAAATAGATGGAAGATTAGTTCTCTGCTTTTACTGCCGGAAAGGACTGTCGCATCCAGAACCTTTTGCTTCTGGAAAATGAAATTGGGAGTCGCAATAAACCACCAAAACTTATAACGTTAGATGATTACCCACAATGGAAACAGAGGTTCAAGATCTATCTAAATGGAGTTGATCCCAATCTTTGAGAATCCATTGAGACAGGTTATAGTATGTCAGTTGGTGCTTATGGTGTTAAGCTAACTTTGGGAGGTATGACTGACAGCTAGAAAGCTAAGTACAATGCTGGAAAGAAGGTGTATGCCCTGTTGACTCAGTCGATACCAAACGATATCTTTCATCAGTTTTCTGAGAACAAACAGGCGAAAAAGTTATGGGAAGCTTTGGAGAAAAGATATGATGGGAATGCAACATTAAAGGCTTTAAAGGCAAAGACTCTCAAGAAGGAGTTTGATAACTTCTCCTCAATAGGGAAAGAAAGCTTGGACAATATTATCAACAGATTCTACCATCTAATGAGTGAGCTGCACACTCATGGGGTAACAACGTCTATGGAAGATAAAGTGTCAAGTTTTGCATATGGTTTGCCGGAGAAATGGGACTCGTTTGTGTCTAATCTGAGACATAACGATATTCTTGCAAAGTTGGATATAAATGATTTCATAATGAAGTTAAGAGAGGAAGAACTAAGAATGAAGTACAGGTCAGAGAAAGGATCCTACGACCAGAATCCTTAACTTTATAACTTATCTCCCACTCCAACCAGTTCAGGAGCACCACTTCAAACTGCCTTTGTGTCTAGTTCAGCAACTCCTTCCCAAACCACTACTTCAGGATCAGAAACGTCAGGGTCATCTTGCACCAAATATATAGTCCCTGAAGCCAATGCTACTAAGTTGAAGACCGAGAATCTCGGTAATATCACAGTGGAAGTTGTAGAGGAGCATATGGATCTTCTAGCAGCTGTTGTCCATTCCTATGATGGTCTAGTTGCAGGGAAGATTGGCAATTGCCATCTTGCAGATGAAGATTACGAGCAGGTGGACGAAAATGAACTAGAGAGAATGGATATCATGTGGGCCTTGGCGAGTGCTGTCAAAAGGGCGAAAAAGTTTATGAAAAAGACAGGATAGAATTTAGTAGCCACAAAGGACACAACTTTTGGTTTCGACAAAATCAAAGTTACCTGCTTTAATTGTGGTGAAAAGGGGCATTTCAAACGTGAACGTGTAAAGCCCAAGAAAACAGGTAACGGAAATCCGTTCTCAACCTTCAAACGTCAAGACAAAGACAGGAGTGGAACTACCTCTTCAAACAAAGAGATAAAGGTCTTGACTGCTCAAGGTGACGAAGGGCAGGACTGGACCTTCCGTTTTGTGTCTCCGGGTGAATCAAACATTGCCTATGTCGAGGGATTGGATGATGGCTCTGCGAGTGAAGGTGAAATCATAGTTGAACAAGTAATGTCATATAACGAAGAAGCTGTGAATGTGTTAAATCACCTGGTTGAAGAAGAACTCAGAATGACATGTTCAGAATCTCTAGCATCCGAAGAGTCTAACTCTGCATTGATGGCCGACTCAACTGATTCTTCACAGGTAAGTACGAAAGACCAACTTTTTGAAAAACATGCTTATATTGAATGTAACAAATTTAGAGAAAGCATTGATTTGAAATTTGCTAGGTTATTAGACCACAATGATAACTTAGTAAATGGTTTACAACTGTGCACAGAAGCTAATCGTATTTTAAAATAAAATGAGTGCAGTTACAAAGAAAAAATAGAACTTTTAGGTAAACAACTAAGGGAAACCGAGGTTGTTGCTTTTAATCAAGCTAATGATATAAAGTTTTATTTAAACTCTTTGGAAGAAACAAAGAAAGAAAAAGCAGTTTTAGAAGTCGAGGTAAATTCTTTAAAACAAAAACTGCATAGTTGGACCAGTTCTTCTCACATACTTTAACATTTAGTAAAAGAACTGTTAGGAACGTGTACGGGACGGAGTACTAACTGATTTACGCGTATACCAACTCAAATAGTGCGGAATCCTATTTGATTGGTGATCCAATCAGTGAGAACGCACGTATAATCGATCTTAGAATGAATCTAAACGTTAAGAATGATTGCAAATCGATTTAGTGCGATCTATGAACTTGGAACAGGTTCTTAGAAGTCTCTGGACAGCTAGGGTGCGATTTAGTACGTAGGTATTCGAAGTGTTACGTTTTTCCACGAATTAAGTGATATTTATAGGTTAGGTTTCTCATTCGTGCGACTGAACCATTAGTATGGTTCAGTCGTGCGACTGAGTCATACGATTGTTTCATCCGCACGACTGAGGCTTCGGTCGTGCGACTGAGTCAATCTCATGTCACAATCGTGCGACTGATCTAGTCTCCTGGTTCAGTCGTGCGACTGGTTCATTAGCATGAAGTTGTTCATGCGTAGGGTCCATTAGCATGGGTCATTCGCATAAGAACTTCACATGACTAAGTTTAAACATATTTCTCAACCATTCTTGACTAAGATCTATGTAAACAACCACTAACCTATATAATTAGTTCAATATGCATTAATAAACAATAAGCATTAAAACATACACTGAAACATTCAACATTAAGATCATCAATCACATATTCTGTTTCATTCAACTCATATATTTCATTTACATTAAGGACATGACAGACATATTACATTAAGATCGTAAACTAGGTACATATGTATCTACAAACTCCCCCTTGGACCTAGTTCGTATCATTGTCTGGCATCCTTCATTAGCTCATCAAACTTCTTATGCCACTCCTCGACTGTGACTCTAGCATGTATCTCAAAAGCAAAGCAGTCTTATCACATTCTTAAACTAGAGGGCCTGTATGATATCCTGCGGATCATAGAATAATGGCCACCTATATAAAGTATAAACATCACTAGCTGACAGGTTGGTTAGCCACATTGGGTCAAATACCCGGATTGTCTCCTTGGCGCTCTTAAGGTAATACTATGACCGCTTCTCCTGTTCTCCAGTGCATAATACCACCACTTGAAGTGGGGAGTGAAGTCTGTGGCAATTCCCTCATGGGAATCTTTGACATAGTGCACGGGAGGACTCCACTTCAGCACCACTTTAGGTTTCCCAGTCATTGGGTCCACCTCTGACCTTCGAATATACCTCGTATATATGCTATGCCTGCTGAGAGATCTGCAGTGATTGTGCAGCAGTAAGCTCCACTAACTGTTTGAGTTGTGCAGTCTTCTCGTCATAGGCGACTAATAACTTCCGCACCACCGGTTTAGTGCTGAAAGTTGTTCCTCTACCCCATTGGGAGGTAGAGATGATCCGAAAAGGGAAAGAGGAGGTGAGATGATGGTCCTGCTAGTGGTGGTGGTGGTGGCAGTGGTGAATATGGGAGGTGGTATATGTGTGGGTGGTGATGGGTGAGCTGTAGTGGTGGTGGATGGTATGTGGGTATGTGGTGGAGTGGCTGAGGTAATGGTGTGTGAGGTGGTAGTAATGGTGGAAGTAGTGGCTGAGGTAGTGGCTGTGGTGGTGGCTGAGGTCAAGGTGAACTTCAGTCTCTTCCCCTTCTTGCCATGAAGGGTGAGCCATTCTCTTCTTCCTTGTGCCTTTAGGCACTATGGCTTCCCCTTGGCTAAAGGGCGGGTCTGGGGTATATGAGGGATCTGAATCAGCAGCAGCAGTATCCCTGGACTCCCCTTGTCGTCCACCAACCGCCCTTATACCTCTTTCTGTGGCAACCACCCTGCTGCCCACAGTCCTAGTCAGAGGCTCCTCATCACTCTCCTCCTCTTCATCAGAAGGGCAAAAATACTGATGAAAACTGGCGGTGGTGGCTTCTCCATGAGTGGGTGGAGGTGTAACATGTGCAGTGCTGGCCCTAGAAGCAGCAGGGCCAGAATCTCCACTAGCGTCACCGTCATCGTCATCGTCATCGGAGTCATCAGATGGGAGAGCAATCTGCTCTACATCTGAGTCACTCTCCTCATGGCGCCACTTACACCTTGCCGGCGCCACATACTCCTCCCGGGCCAGGTGCCCGAACAGTCTCCTCACAGGGGGCTTGACTTGCTTTCCCCTGTAGACCTTCATGCGGCCCAAAGTCGTGTCATCCATCACCTCAAGTGATACCGCATCATGGCTCTCATTAGGCAAGGCAGGCAGTTTCTCATCGGTAATCATCTATAAGAATCTTGGGTACATACAGAAGCTCTCCTTGCCTTTGGCCTCAAGGTTCTCTATCAGGTAGGCAAATATCATGCTGGAGAAGTTGAAGGGGTGGTTAAGCACCAGTGCCACATAGGCATTCTGGATCTGGTCTGATAGGTCATCAAATCCACCCCTCCTCGATGCTATGCACTTCAGTATCACGTGTGCCAAGTACTTAAACTGGGGACACAGGTTCCTTTTGTTTAGCCACCTGCATTGATGTCCCCAGAGTACTTCATCCTGATGAAGCATCCCCTCACAGTCAGAGGGTGTAGCCTGGTTGGGTGATCAGCATCATCACCCAGATCCAGTACTCGTCAAAGATCTGCAGCTGACACCTCTATATCCTGCCCAAATATAGTACTCCTGATGCTGTAGGGCTCACGAGATCGATCAACTGATGCACCCTCCCAGAAGGCCTGCTGTATAGACCTGTAGGGAGTGCATGGTGTAGATATGGCTTTGTGGATCCTTGATCTCTTCAGGAAAGCTATGATGCCAGCAAACTTGGCCGCGTTCCGAGTTGTGGCGTCCAGATGAGCACAAATATTGTGCTTGGTGTTTATGGTCCACCGATCGGCTATCAATCTGTAACACAAGTAGAATACAAGTGAGATCATCACACAACAAAAAAGTTCAAAACCAACAGGGTGTCCAGTCGCATGACCTATTGTCTGTTGTTTTTCGATTGATATTCAAATTTTGAGCTAATCTAATATAGAATTATGGTTTTGGCTCATTAGACTCGCAATAACCCTACTTAGCACCTAATAACTTTTGATTTCAACATTTTACTTAGTTTTATTAGCATTATTTTCCAACTTAAGTCTCGGTTCTTGTTTGAGCCGAATTCATTGATTTAGGGCCACAAATCGACTAAATTTTAGTAGATTGCATCGCATTGTAAACCTGTTATAACAACCAGCAATCGTCAGATAATTCAAAATATGAAGTCACCAATTAGGTCGAGGAAATTTGGCAGAATTAACGGTATGCTCGGCGATTTTTATAAGGAGGCGAATGAGGGGTGATGAGTGTATGCGATCGACTATGGCCATAATTAATACTAAAATCTGGTTTCAATCGCGGCAAACTGGATCCATTCGCTCTTTTCATTTGTGCTATTGGATCTCAATTGTGCGATTGGTTCAGTCGGTCACATTTCAGTCGGCCGACTAGGTTTTTTAGTCGGGCGACTAACTCATTCGGTCAACCCCATTTCAGGCGACTGAACTCATTCTTCGACTCCAGTCGGGTGGAATGTTTTCATACTCATGCTCCATTCCGCTGACTGGTTCCTAAGTATGATTCAATCGTACGACTAGTCCATACTTATGGTGCGTCCGTGCGCCAATGGTTCGACTTATGAGTTCGAATGAGTCTCTTATTTTCAGCATTTATAATGTCATTCACATTTAGCCCTTGTTAACTTTTGAATAAACATTTTGAGCATTCGATCATCTACGACATGATCGTTTTTTTGACTTTTTGAACCATTTGATCACCTCAGACGTGATCCTTTTAACAGTAGAACATTTTGTCACCCTAGACGTGACCCATTTGCCATTTGAAAACATGTGTGGGTGGTCACCTCAGACGTGACCTTTTAGTGATTAAATCCCAGATTGAATTCCACGGCATAGTCCGACGTTATACAACTAAATGTTACTAAAACAATTAGACAAAATAAAACAACTATAACTAAGAAATAAACTGAAACATATTTTTGTGATTTTGTGTGAGGTTGAAATTTTAAGATAGATATCTAGCAATTCCTTTCTAGAACAGTACACTTCAAATTATTGTGACCATAGCTGGAACGATTTATTATGGAATCATACAGGTAATCAAATCATTAGGGACATTTTTACCAAAGCCTTTTGATGCTAGATTCTTGTTTTCATTGAGAGTCATTAGCAGGTTTAGGAAATCATACTGGTACTATAAGATGCACACATTGATTTGGACTTTCAAGAGTTGCTGCTCACGATTGATTGTCAGTATACTTGTCCTCTTAAATCCATACATAGATTGTTGACACTCATTGGTGATGAATAAAGGTTTGATTATTTCAACAAACATTTGTTTGATCCCACACTTATATGGTAATCAACATTTCTTCTCAGGAGATTTTTGAGCGGTCTACTAGGTATTTTGACAAGATGAAATTATTCTCACAGCTTTTCAAAGAGAAGCCAGCCTCAGGTCAGTGCCACCAACACAGCAGAGAGGCGGCAAACAACAACGAATTCAAGAATATGTAGGTTATGCTTATCCTCAGGTCAGTGCCACCGCACAACAAGGAGGCATACAGCCTATCTTCTTGTTAGAGCATATATTTTTTTATTTTTTTTTCTTTTTGCACATAACGCACCAACAACATTTGTTATTAGCTTGATTGCGTTTATTTTTCATTTTTCGGTGCTTTGCTCTTTTTGTGGTCATCCGCACACATTTGTGGCGTTTATTTTTGCTCGTCACCCCTTATTGGAAATAGCTGATTATGTTAACAACCGGTGATAAGATGGGACCCACAGTCAGTTGAACATCCTAGTTTAAATTGAAGTCACTAATGATGTCTAATCATCTATTGTGTGAATCTACCGCCGACACATCATATAGTGGTCTAACAACCTCTAGATCTACTTCTTTGTGTTACCACTTACGTCTTAGTCAGCCAGTTTTACTATCATTTTTTCCTGTTATATTGCTCTCAGACTTCTTAGACTTATACTTTGAATTTTGCATCTAATTCAATTTAATTCTTTTAAGGTCCCAAATGGTTTGTTCCTGTGTACTATCATTTTTCCATAGTCATTGAATTGGTTTCACAGATCCGATCTCATTTCTATCAGCTAGCCTATCCTTCACCCCTAGTTTTTTTTTTAAGTACTGAAATTTAAACACCTAATATAATACTAATTTACCTATTCTCCTCCTCCCCTAAATTCTAAAACCGAAAATATTTTTTTGCGTTTTGGATTTTAACGAGACAAGAAATTAAAATAAAAAAAAAATAAAAGAAAAAAAAAAGAAAAAAAAAAGAAAACGTTGTCGGACTAAGCATTTTTTCATCCCTCTGGAATGACATCACTTTTTTTCTTTTTTTAAACGTCGTTGACCTCTAACAAATATAGAAAAGGTGGTTTTATCAAAGGCTTCTTTGTAGAGGTCAGCGCGTTGAAAATCCGTATTTATTTTAACAACATCGGTTAAATACCGATGTGTTTGGTCTTAGGATGTTTGGACCGACTTTTTGTAACGGCTATTGCAGCAGAATATCAACAATATAGGAGTGTTAGAAAATTGCAAACCGTATTCCCCCCGCATTTGCTGTTGAATCCAGATGATTTGAGAACAGCAGCTTGCTGCAGCAACATATTCAGCTTCACAAGTTGACAATGCAACTGATGTCGGCTTCTTACCACTGCCACGTGACTAATCTTCCGCCCAAAGAATTGAACAACCTACTGAGGTGGATTTTGTAGTTTCATTTTGCAGGTGCCATAATCCAAGTCACTGTACGCGGTAAGCTCAAAATCATTGTCATGAGGATACCACAACCCAAGTGTTGGTGTACCCTTCAATAACCGAAATATTTCTCTTGACCACTATAAGATGGTTTCCTTTTGGTTTCGCCTGATATCTTGAACATAGACACGTCGCATACATTATATATATCTGGTCTTGTGGCAATGAGGTACATGAGGGATCCAATCATTCCTCGGTACATTGGTGGCATCAACCAGATCACCATTCTCGTCGGGTGCTACAACATCATGGTTGTAGCAAGTGGAGTCCCAGCTGCGGAAGCATTCCTCATGTCAACCGACTAAGAATATCCCCTACATACTTGGTCTGATGTAGAAATATCCCCTTTGGTGTTTGATCCACCTGTAACCCTAGAAATAACTTCATCTCTCCATGGCACTCCTTTCAAATTTTTGCCTTCATTACTGCTTCAAATTCTTTTACATAAGTCTTCGTTCTTGGAGCCGAAGATTATGTCATCAACAAGAATCTGAACAAGCAGTAGATCACTATCCTTTTCTTTGATGAAACAGTGTACAGTCAATTACACACACTCTGCGAAATCCGTGTTTCACAAGATGAGTTGAGAGTTTTTCATACCATGCTCTCTCGGGGCTTGGTGAAGCCCGTAATGTCCCGATGATATGGATCCTCAAATCCTTCGAGTTGACGGGCTTGGCCCCCCCTTTCCCGGATTTCTCCATGATTGAAATGCACACTTTACATCCAGTTGATAGACTTTAATCTTCATGTAAGAGGCACAGTCTAGGAAGATACGATAGCTTTTCCATTCTCGCCATAGGTGCAAATACTTCATTGTAATCATTCCCTATTCCCTCGACTTGTCGAAATCCTTGAACTACAAGTCGAGCCTTTTTTTTTCCTGATGATGACACCTTGGTCATCTTTCTTACATTTCAAGACCTATTTGGTGCCAATGACCTTAGTACCTTTAGGTCTATCCACAAGTGTCCATACACCTAACTTCTTGAACTGAATAAGTTCTTTCTTGTATGGCACCTTACCCATGCCTCATCATTTAGGGCTTCACTGACGTATTTTGGCTCAAACTGTGACACAAAACACCGATATGCACCATCATGAAGATATCCCTTTGCAGTTTTTTTCTTCAATAGGTTGCAAGGTGCACCAAACGGTTTGAGATACTCTAGATTTGGTTTTACTTTGTTTGAAGTAACTCGTAACACGTCTTGCCATGATGTTTAACCACCAGAACTCGATTTAACGTGTAACACGCATTGGCAACTATCTCATTCCAGAATGGATGGGAATTTTCGAGTCCGCTAGCATCGTCCGTGCTGCCTCTATCAAGCTGTGATTCTTTCTCTCAGCGACGCCGTTCATCTGAGGAGTGTAGGTGGAAGTGAACTGGTGCAACATTCCCTTTTCTTTTGTAGAAAGCCTCCATCCATTGGTCTTTGAACTCGATTTCGTTGTCTGAGCGTACTTGTCTGACCTTCAGCTTGTAGAGTGACTCCAGTGTAGTTACTAACTCTTTGAATGACTCAAATGTTTCTTATTTTGATTTCAGAAACATCACCCAAGAGAATCTTGAGTACTCATCTGTAACTACATAGCAGTACAAGTAGCCTGCGATGCTTCTTGTATTGACTGGACCAAACAGATCCATGTTGAAGAAGCTCAAGAGGTAGTTCAATGGACTGAACTTTCTTCTTTTCCTTATGAGACTTCTTCGTCTGTTTTTGCCTTTTTTGTAGGCGACACAAAAATCCGGAGTTGGAAGTTTTTTTTGACGTTTACTCCTCGCACTAGATTATTCTGGATCAAGTGATTCATCTTCCGTGGATTGATGTGTCCCATTCTCCTATGCCAGGGATAGAAACCTTCTCAGTAGCCTTTGACAAAGCACTGAACTTGATGATCTGTTGTAGAGAGCCTTTTTGATAGATCCAAGACATAAAGGTTCATTATATCTTGAGGTAGACATGAAGACTTGGTCCTCCGGGATCACATAGTCCTTTTTTCAGGACATATCACTTCTTGTTGTCGAATACTACCTTAAGGCCTTTGTGACATATTTGGGATACAGAAGTGGCATAATTTTAGAAAGTAAGTTGTTTTGAAGTTGTTGAACGTAGTTTACTTTATCAAACTTCACTTTCTGATTCCCCACTTTCCCTTGAGCTGTGATGTAACATCCTTTATTTCATGCAAAAGAAACATGACCTCCTTTAATTTGTTTGACGTTTGACAAGAGTGCCCGGTTTCCAGTCATGTGCCTTGATGCTCCGCTATCTACGATCCAAGTGTTAGTTTCAACACTATAGCGAACACCCTGCACATATAAAGGAAATGATTAGTTTAGGTTAGGTACCCAAGCCTTAACTGGCTTGGGTGACCCAAAGGCACCACACATCATAAATTCAACCCACTGTCCGTTTGAAGGCGATGGCATATCATGCTTCTTACTGCTCTCAGTATCAGACACTTGATTAGATTTTTCTTTCCACATGCCAGTTTTGTGCAAGGCCTGTTTGTGATAAACATACGACTGGTTTATGGTTTGAACTTTAGTTTCATTATTTCTTTTAGGTGGTGTAATAGAACTCCTTTTAGAAGAAATCTGTTTTGTATCATAAAGTTCAACTTTGTTTCTTGGTGTCTGATACTTAGGACAGTTAGACTCGATGTGTCCTCTCTTCCATAATTGTAGCACGATCGACCTTCAACATGTTGGGAAAGATGTCTCTGTGGGGAATTGTGTGAGACTGGGGTGACCTTGGGCTTGTTAGGTTTTGTCACTTCTTGTTTAGATGTTTTATCTTCTTTAACAAAATTAATTGTTTGAAACTTTTTAACATCTTTACCCTTTTGTTGATTTGGACTTAGACATGAATCACGTGGTTGGTCTTTTTGTATTCATTTTTAGACGTTGTTGAACATGACTTAACCTCAACCTTCTCAACTTGCTCATCCAAATTAACGATAGGCATTTTACCCTTAGATTTCAAAGTGTCCTCCTTCAGTTTAGTGACAGATTCCACCGTTTGACAAGTGGGATCTGGATCACTAACTAGAGGAGTGGTCACCACATGATGCTTAATAGGATTGTTATTTACTGGTCGACATTTAGTATTTAACAAGATCTCACGTGGTGGTGGAACCACTTTGTAACCTAAACCCTCCCTGTTATTTCGTTCTTTCACTAAGTTTTTAACTATGTGAGAAGAACTAGTCCAACTGTGCAGTTTTTGTTTTAATGAATTTACTTCGACTTCCAAACTGCTTTTTACTTTTTAGTTTCTTCAAGGGAGTTTAAATAGAACTTAATGTCATTTGCTTGGTTAAAAGCCACAACTTCGGTTTCCCTAAGTTGTTTATTTAACAGTTCTATTTTCTCTTTGTAATTATGCTCATTTTGTTTTAAAACACGATTTGCTTATGTGCATAGTTGCAAGTCGTTTACTAAGATATCGTTATGATCTAATAACCTAGAAAATTTCAAATCAATGCTTTCCCTAAATTTATTACAATCAACACAAACATGATTATCAAACAATTGGTCTTTGGTACTTACCTGAGAGGGTGCGATTGAATCAGCCATCAGTGCAGAGATTATCTCTTCAGCTGCTGGAGATTCTGAACATGTAGTTTTGGCATCTTCTTCAATCACAGGCTTGACCACTTTCGCACCTTCTTCAGTTTCTGACATGACTATTTCGACTGCGATATCGTCTTCACTTTCAGTATCGTCATCCAACACCTCTACATTTGCAATGTTGGATTTTCCCGGAGACACAAACCGAAAGCTCCAATCTTGGCCTTCGTCATCCTGAGCGGTCAAGGCCTTAGGATCCTTGCTTGACGAAGTAGGACTACTTGTGGGTTTATCCTGACATTGAAGGATGAGAATGGATTCCCATTTCCTTGTCTTCTTGGGCTTCACACATTCACGCTTGAAAAGCCCCTTGTCCCCACAGTTGAAGCAGGTAACTTTTGTCTTGTCAAAACCAAAAGTTGTGTCCTTAGTAGCAATCAAGTTTTGTGCGGTCTTCTTGACAAACTTCTTGGCTCTCCGGACAGCACTAGCTAAGGCCCACATGATGTCCATTCTTTCCAACTCTGTCTCGTCTACCTGCTCGTAGTCCTCATCTGCTTAATGGCAGTTCCCAATTTTCCCAGCAACTAGTCCGTAATAAGAGTGAACGACAACTGCTAAGAGATCCATATGCTCCTTTGCTACCTCTACTGTCACATCCCCGAGATTCTCGGTCTTCAGTTTTGTAGCATTGGCTTCAGGTGCTATGTATTGGTTACAAGACGACCCTGATGTGTCAGATCCTGAAGTATTAGCTTGAGATGTAGCAATTGAACTCGACACAAATGTCGTTTGAAGTGGTGCTCCAGATGTTTTAGCTTGTGGAGTTGAGTTGTACAGTGACGGATTCTGATCATATGAAAAATTTTGGGCCCTGTACTTCATCCTCAACTCTTCCTCTCTCAGCTTCAGAATGAAATCATTGATATCTAACTTCGTCAGCATCTCATTCTGTCTAAGGTTGGATACAAATGAAACCCACTTCTCTGGCAACCCATCAGCAAAGTTTGACACCTTGTCCTCCATAGTTGTTGTGACTCCATGAGTGTGCAGGTCACTAATCAAGTGGTAGAACCGATCGATGACGTCATCCAAACTCTCCTTACCCATTGATGAGAAGTTGTCGAACTCCTTCTTCAACGCTTTAGCCTTTAGAGCTTTTAATGACGCATTTTCGTCCTACCGTTTTTCCAATTCATCCAACAGCTTCTTTGCTTGCTTGTTCTCAGAAAATTGATGGAAGATGTCCTTAGGAATTGACTGAGTTAGCATTGCATATACTTTCTTCTCAACATTGTACTTTACCTTTTGGCCATCTGTCATGCCGCCTAAGGTAAGTTTGACTCCATCTGCACCTACAGGCATGCTATATCATGTCTCTATCGACTCCCACAGATTGGGATCTACTCCATTTAAGTAGATCTCGAATCTTTGCTTCCATTATGGGTAATCATCTAACGTTATGAGCTTAGGGGGTTTATTGTGATTTCCCACTTCATTTTCCAGAAGCAATAGATTCTGGATCCTTGAATCCCTCCCTGCGGTGAAAGCTCAATATTGGTCCTCCATTACTATCGACTTTGAACTTTAGAAAAAATTGTTTTACTTGTGCGACTGAAGGAATGCGATTGAACACTTCATGCGATTGAACAATTTGGATGGCTCAGACGTGCGAATGAACTAATGCGGATGGCTCAATCGTGCGAATGAACTAATGCGGATGGCTCAATCGTGCGAATGGACAGATGCGAATGAACAATGCGAATAGGCGGTTCAGTCGTACGAATGGATGAACGACTGAGTCCAATCGTGCGTATAAGGGATGCAGATGGATTCAGTCGTGCGATTGAGTCAATCGTGCAACTGAAGCTGCTGAATTTTGAGAATTCGAAGGTTTAAGGTATTTTGACGCAAAAACATGAATTTCTCACTAACCCTAATTGCCGTATGCCGGAAAAACGTTAACTTTTTGACCTGCAGACGTCTAAAACAGTGTTTGACACAAAAAGATTGCGTTTTTGAGTGAAAACACGATTTTTATACCAAAATCGATTGAATCACACGTAAATCAAGAGCCAAAGCTCTCATACCACTTGTTAGGACCGTGTACGGAACAGAGTACTAACTGATTTACACGTATACCAACTCAAATAGTGCGGAATCCTATTTGATTAGCGATCCAATCAGTGATAACGCACGTAGAATCAATCTTAGAATGATTCTAAACGTTAAGAACGATTGCAAATTGATTTAGTGTGATCTATGAACTTGGAACAGGTTCTTAGAAGTCTCTGGACGGCTAGGGTGCGATTTAGTACGTAGGTATTCGAAATGTTACGTTTTCCATGAATTAAGTGGTATTTATAGGTTATGGTTTCTCATTCTTGTGACTGAACATTAGTATGGTTCAGTCGTGCGACTGAGTCATACGATTGTTTCATCCGCACGACTGAGGCTTCAGTCGTGCGACTGATTCAATCTCATGTCACAATCGTGCGACTGATCTTGTCTCTTGGTTCAGTCGTGCGACTGGTTCATTAGCATGAAGTTGTTCATGCGTATGGTCCATTAGCATGGGCCATTCGCATAAGAACTTCACATGACTAAGTTTAAATATATTTCTCAATAATTCTTGACTAAGATCTATGTAAACAACCACAAACCTATATAATTAGTTCAATATGCGTTAATAAACAATAAACATTCAAACATACACTGAAACATTCAACATTAAGATCATCAATCACATATTCTGTTTCATTCAACTCATATATTTCATTTACATTAAGGACATGACAGACATATTACATTAAGATCGTAAACTAGGTACATATGTATCTACAAGAACGAAATAATGGGGAAGGGTTGGGTTACAAAGTAGTTCCACCACCACATGAGATCATGTTAAATACAAAATGTAGACCTGTAAATAACAACCCAATTAAGGATCATGTGGTGTCCACTCCTCTGGTTAGTGATCCAGATTCCACTGTTAAACCGGTGAACTCTGTCACTAAACAGAAGGAGTCTACTTTCAAGTCAAAAGGAGAAATGCCCATCAAAAATTTGGATAATCAATTTGAAAAGGTTAATGGAAATTCAGGTTCACACATGTCTACTTCTGAACCCAAAATGACCAAATCAGTTAACCAAACACATGCTTCACGTCAAAGTACAAATAAACTAAAGGTTAAAGATGTTAAGAATGTGCAAACAATTAATTTTGTTAAAGAAGCAGAAACATCTAAACGAGTAGTGTCAAAACCAAACCAGAAACATCTCACACAAAAGTTTCCTCAATCTGTAGAAGGGAGATCTTGCTACAATTGTGGAAAACGAGGACATATTTCTCCTAATTGTCCTTATTATCAGACGCCCAAAAAGAAAATTGAACTTTTTGATGCAAAACCAAGTTCTTCTAAAACAAGATCTAACACTCAACCTAAGAGTGTTAGTGAACTGAAAGTTCAAACCATAAGTCAGGTGTCTGTTTACCACAAACAGGCCTTACACAAGACTGGCTTATGGAAAGAAAAATCAAGTATACAGTCTGATAGTGAGAACAATAAGAAGAAAGATATGCCCTCATCCTTTACAGGACAATAGGTTGAGTTTATGATGTGTGACTCCTCCGGGTCACCCAAGCCAGTTAAGGCTTAGGTCCCAAACCTGAACTAATCATTTCTTTTGTATGTGTAGGGTGTCCACTATAGTGCTATCACTAATACCTGGATTATTGATAGTGGGACGTCCAAGCACATGACAGGAAATTCGTCTCTCCTTTTCAATGTCAGACAAATTAAAGGGGGACATGTTTCATTTGCTGGAAATAAAGGAGGTTACATCACAGCACAAGGCGAAATAGGAAACGAGAAAGTGAAGGTTGATAATGTCAACTACGTTTAACAACTACAGAACAACTTGCTTTCAGTCTCCCAGATCTGTGATAAGGGATTTAAGGTTGTATTTGACAACAAGAAGTGCTACATGTTAAAGAAGGACTATGTGATTGAGGAGGATAAAATTCTTATGTCAGCTTCAAGATATAACGACTTGTATGTCTTGGATCTATCAAAAGCCTCCACAACTAATCACACTGTTTAATGCTTCTTGTCAAAGGCAACTGAAAGAGATTCAATCTCCTGGCATAGGAGAATAGGACACATTAATCCAAGGAAGATGAATCATTTAGTGCAAAATGATGTATTGAATGGAGTAACTGTTAAGAATTTCCAACTTCCCGATTTTTGTGTAGCATGCAAGAAAGGGAAACAGACCAAGAAGTCTCACAAGTCAAAGAAAGTTTATTCAATTGAACTACCTCTTGAGCTTCTACACATCGATCTGTTTGGCCCTGTCAGTACAAAGAGCATTGCTGGAGATCTGTATTGCTTTGTAGTAACGGATGATTACTCAAGATTCTCTTGGGTGATGTTTCTGAAATCCAAATCAGAAATATTTGAATCTTTCAAACAGCTGGTAACTACATTGGAATCACTCTACAAGCAGAAAGTGAGACAGATTCGATCAGATAACGACACCAAGTTCAAGAACCAGTGGATGGAGGCATTCTGCAAAAAGAATGGAATTGTACACCAGTTCACACATGCCTACACTCCACAAATGAACGGAGTTGCTGAACGAAAGTACAGGAGCTTGATAGAGACAGCAAGAACGATGCTAGCCGACTCGAAGCTGCCTATCCAATTTTGGAACGAGGCAGTTGCCAATGCATGTTACAACCTTAATCGATTCTTGGTGGTCAAACGTCATGGTCAAACGTGTTATGAGTTGCTCCAGTGACGTAAACCTAATCTGGAGTACCTCGAACCATTTGGCGCATCATGCACACTGCTCAAGAAAACTCAGTCAGGGAAGTTCAGTGAGAAGGATGAAGAAGGGATCTTTCTAGGATACAATATACAAGAAAAGAGAGTTTATAACAACTCAACGGGTCAGGTAGAAGTGTGATGCAACGTTGATGTTCAGAGATACACCACCCCCTACTGGAAAGGGACCCTCATTCTTCTTCGACTATGATGGATTCTTTAAGTCCTTCCACATCCCTCCCTCCCTTCCTGATGATGAGTTATCAACCAGAATGATGTACGATGTCTTAAACCAACCGTCACTAGACTCGACAATATCAGTTCCACAAGGTGAATCTTCTAGTCCTTTAGGGGGAGCACTTGATGTAAGCGACTCCTCCTCTGACCATGAAGAAGTGGAGACTGAACAGGTGGACCAGGAGGAACAGGTTCCTGCTACAGAAAGTACACAAGCATCAGATGTTGATGCCTCTGACACTTCGGAACCTCACACTCCAACGGCTACAGATACTGAACCAGGAATTCAAAATCTGGATCAGGAAGTAGTTGTTCCCACCAATCCCGGATCTCGAATAAATGTATATCATCCTCTGGACAACGTCATAGGGGATGTACAATCGGGAGTACAGCCACGAAATCAGCTCTACTCAGCTGATTATGCCACAGTCATGGAAACAGGCTATCTTGACGACGGTGCTTATCGTTGTTTTGTGTCCCAATTTGAGCCAAAATATGTAAGTGAAGCTTTAAACAAGGAGGTGTGGGTTAGTGCCATGCAAGAAGAACTCCTACAATTCAAGAAGCTAGGAGTATGGACACTGGTGGATATACTAAAATATGCTAAGTTAATTGGCACTAAATGGGTCTTTAAGTGCAAGAAAGATGACCAAGGGGTTATAATCAGAAACAAGGCTCGACTTGTGGTTTAAGGTTTTAGACAAGTCGAAGGCATTGATTACAATGAAGTGTCTGCACATGTGGCTAGAATGGAAGCAATCCGTATCTTCCTAGCCTATGCATCTTACATGAAGATTAAAGTTTATCAACTAGATGTCAAAAGTGCATTCCTTCATGGTGAAATTCGTGAGACACTCTACGTCAGTCAAACCAAAGGATTTGAGGACCCTTATCATCGAGACAAAGTTTACAAACATGACAAGTCTCTCTACGGGCTCCATCAAGCCCCTAGAGCCTGGTATGAGAAGCTCTCGACTCATCTTGTGAAACACGGTTTTCGTAGAGGAGTGATTAAATGTACATTATTCATCAAAGAAAAAGACGGTGATTTAGTGCTGGTACAGATATATGTAGACGACATAATATTTGGTTCCAAGAATGAAGAATTATGTAAAGAATTTAAATCTGTAATATAAGCAGAGTTCAAGATGAGTGCAGTGGGGAGATGAAGTTCTTCCTAGGACTACAGGTGGATCAGACACCAAAAGGAATCTTCCTGCATCAGACTAAATATGTAGGGGACATCCTCAGTCGGTTTGACATGGAGAATGCTTGAGCTGCTGGAACTCCACTTGCCACAAATCATGATGTGGCACCCGACGAAAATGGTGATCTGGTTGATGGTACAATGTATAGAGGAATGATCGGATCCCTTATGTATCTCACAGCGTCTCGTCCTGATATCATGTATGCCACGTGTCTTTGTTCAAGATATCAGGCAAAACCAAAAGTAAATCATCTCATTGGTGTGTAACGGATTTTTCACTATCTGAAGGGTACTCCAACACTCGGGTTGTGGTATCCTCATGATGATGACTTTGAGCTTACAACGTTTAGTGACTCGGATTATGGTGGTTGCAAGATGAATTACAAGTCAACATATGCGGGATGTCAGTTCTTTGGTAAACGGTTAGTCACCTAGCAGTGTAAGAAGCAGACATCAGTTGCTCTGTCAACTTGTGAAGCTGAATATATTGCTGCTGCAAGTTGCTGTTCTCAAATCATTTGGATTCAACAGCAGATGCGCGACTACGTTTTGCAATTTTCTAACACCCCTATTTTTGTTGATAATTCTTCTGCTATTGTTGTCACCAAAAATCCGGTCCAACATCCTAAAACTAAACACATCGGTATTAGATATCACTTTATACGTGACTGTTTTGAAAAGCAATTAATCGATGTTGTTAAAATTAATACGGACTTTCAACGCGCCGACCTCTACACAAAAGCATTTGATAAACCGAGGTTTTTATATCTTTTAGAGTTTAATGGCGTGAAAAAGAAAAGTGATGTGATTCTAGAAGAAGAAAGTGCGTATTAAGACATTTTTCTATTTTTGTTTCTTTTTATTTTCTTTTATTTATTTTATTTTCCTGTCTATTAAAATCCAAAAACATAAAAAGATTTTCGGTTTTAGAATTTTATGGGAAGAATAGGTTAGTTTAGTATTTAATTCGTGCAGTATTTAATTACTTAAAAAAACGAGGGAGGAGGGCAGTTTAGCTAAAAAGAAATGAAATCAAATCTTTGACTCTGATTCAACGCTTATGGAAAATGATAGTACACAGGGAACAAATTGTTTGGGACCTCAAAAGCACCTAAATGATTAAGATACAAAATTCTAAGTATAAATCTGAGAAATCTAAGCAAAATAAAAGGAAAAATGATAGTAAAACTAGTCTGCTACTGAGGTAACATAGAGAAAGTAGACCTAGAGGTTGCTAGTCCATTGTATGATGTGTCGGTAGATTCAACACAATAGATGAGTAGATCTCATTGGTGACTTAAATTCAAACTAAATTGTTCAACCTGCTGTGGGTTCCCATCTTATCCCTTCTTAACACAATCAACGCATTTTCGATAAGGGGTGACGAGCAAAATAAACGCCACAAATGTGTGCGGATGACCACAAAAATTGAGCAAAGCACATGAAAAAATGTTAAGCACAGTCAAGCTAATGACTAATGTTGTTGGTACGTTACGTGCAAAAAGAAAAGAAAAAATGCTCTCACAAGAAGATAGATTGTGTGCCTCTCTGGTGTGCGATGGCACTGACCTGAGGATAAGCATAACCTAAGTATTCTAGAATTCATTGTTGTTTGCGCCTCTCTGCTCTGCGATGGCACTGACCTGAGGCTTGGCATCTCTTTGAAAGTTCTTAGAATAGTCTCTTCTTGTCAAATACCCGTAGACCGCTCAAAAATCTCCTGTGGAATGTTGATTACCATATAAGTGTGGGATCCACAAATGCTTGTTGAAATAATATAACCTAACGCATCACCAGTGTGAGTCAAAAATCTGTGTATGGATTAACTGGACAAATATACTGACAATCATCATGGCTGCAATTCTGGACAGTCAAAATCATTTTGTGCATCTTATAGCTCTAGTATGATTTCCTAAAATTGCAATTGACTCTCGGTCAAAACAAGAATCTAGCATCAAAATGTTTTATTAAAATATCCTTAATGATTCTGATATACCTGTATGAGTCCATAATGAATCGTTCTAGAAATGATCACATTAACTTGAAGCTGTGCTGTTTAGGAAGAAAAATCTGCTAGACGGTTTTCTAAAAGATTTGAATCCATCTCTAAACAAAAAACCCAAAAATATGTTTTGTTCTGTCTTTGATTTCAAGTTGTTCTTTTCTATTTATTTTTAGTCATTTGGTAGGTAAAATTCGGACTATACATCTGGATTCAATCTGTGAATCACTCACTAAAAGGTGTCACGCCTGAGGTGACCAATCGGGTTTTAAATTATAAAGGGTCACGTCTGAGGTGACCAATCAGTTTCAAACTAAAAGGGGTCACGTCTGAGGTGACCAATCAGTTTCAAACTAAAAGGGGTCACGTCTAAGGTGACCAATCAGTTTTAAATTAAAAGGATCACGTCTGAGGTGATCAACAGCTTTTCGAATTTAAAAAGTCATATCTGAGATGATCATCGGTCATAACGTCTTATCAATAGTTAACAGGTAAAGTGTATGAAAGTGTATGAGGTCAAACTCATAAGTCCGAGCCATTCGCACGATTGGACCATAAGTATGGACCAGTCGCACGATTGGATTATGAATATGAGCCCATCGCACAATTGAACCATACGTATGGACTAGACCGTATGATTGGACCATAAGCATGGGTCAATCCATACGATTGGATCACCAGAATGAACCAATCGCAAGAATGGATGTGACCGACTGAGCCAGTCGCATGACTGAGCCCCAGTCGCACGAATGAAGCGTGCGAATAGGTCCAGTCGCATGACTGAAGGTAAACTCAGTATAAATAGAGGGAAGTCGGTCGCACATTCTCATCACTCCTCAATCGCTTAAAATCAACTTAAGTAGTTTTACCTTCGAAAGAAATTTCTGAAATATCTTCCGAAGCTTAAAATCAACTTACATACTTCTGTATTTTCAAAGAAAAATTTTCTTGCGAAAACAATTTACCTTTGGAAGTTTTTATTCCTCTTAGAATAAAAACTCTAAGTAATAAATCTCTTCCGAAGCAATATTCTCAAAAATTTTCTTTGCTTTCTAACTTGGACTCCTTAGAGTATTACATGTTTTCTAGATATGTTCAATACATTGTCAACTGTGAACTGGGCTCACACTTGAAGGAAACAGGTAATATTCTTAAATTGAGACAGATGAAGCCCGTCATCTTTAAAATAATGAAGAAGCCAACTGTAGGCTTCTCAGGGGTAGAAACAGCCCTTGTCCCCAAAATGTTAGAGCTCATTGCTCAAGGTGACAACCTAGCAACACAAGCTAGTGTTGAACCCACACCTTCTACCTCCCAACCACCAAAAATACCACAAATCACCCTCACCTACAAAAGAAAATCAAAACAAACCCCCTGCTCAAGCTAATGAGCTTGTGTAGGCCCCCATACACTCACCCATACAGGAGGAAGTGGAAACTAGAGCTCCCGCTTCCCCTGAGGAGCAAACCACTCCCATCTCTTCAAGAATTAGTGCTGAAGTTCCTCATGCTCTGCCTGATGAGCTTACAAGCCCAACTTCCTTAAGCCTTCACTCTGAGTCTTAACACTCAAATGAACAACCTTCAGGGGACAGTTACCATCCCCAGCCTTTAGACTTAAATCAACCCACTCCCAACCTTGAATTTTATATTGATGAAGGCTTAGGTTTCAGTGAGTACCATGAGTCTCTCTACTCTTCCCCTACTCAAAGAGATATGAGTGCTTCTTAGTCCCCTATGTCTAGCCTACATCAGTCACCCATCACTGAGGAGGATCAACCTGAACCTGTTCAGGAGATCCATATGGAAGAGGCTCTCACTTTTGCAAGTGATTACATCATTAAGACCTCAACCATGGCAACTTAGCCCATTGACACTTCAACTGAGGCTGTCACTGAGCAGAGGAAATCCAGCAGCCAAGAACCTGAAGCTGGTGGTGAGAGAGAGGACTTTGGTCCAATTATCTCATCCCCCAATGATTCTTCTGATGTAGATGAGGGGAACTTGAGACTAAAGGTGCAAAAACTGTTAAAAATATGCACCTATTTAGTCTCTAAGGTTGATCAGCGACTTGAGATATCCTATCTCAGGGAAAAACTAGCTGGGAGACCTTTAAGGAGAGCTCAACCAGGAACACAAGAACTTGTGAATATGATTGACCTAACTCCTAGCTCACTTATGCAAGAGGGTGATACTACCAAAAAGGGGGATAAAGTCATTACAATCACGAAACCAGGGAGTTCTTCAGAGAGTATGAACATTGAGGATTCACCATCCTCACTTGCAATTGTGCATACTCAGTAACTTCCTCAACTTCACATTGAGGAAGGCATTCCAAGGGCTATGTCATCCCCACCCCAAGGAACTTCAAACTACATCATTGGGTGGAGGTATGATGCTGATAAAAAAGCCCTCATTCTTCAAAGAGTTCAAGGACAGCAATAGGTATTCAACTTTCAGACCTTGAACTAATATAAAGGTCTTGACCTGATCAACATGCCACTTGTCAACGCAAGTCAATCTAGACAAGCTGGCAGCCTGGCACAAAAGATTCAAGATAGAATTACTAAAGAGTTCAGTCTAACAAGGAGACAAAGGCAATCAGGTAATGTCATTGGTCAATTCGATGTTGTGGCAGACCCTAAGATTAACTTCAAAGGGAAAACCTTGACTGAAAGCCCAGTGATAGAGCTTGAGAGCCCTGTTACACCAACAACTATTTCAGAAATTCATTCCCTCAGTGAAACACCTGCTGGTGAAGATGTATCATAACCTCTCTCTAGCCAGAGCTTGGAAGCTACCCCAGGCAATGAAGGCCAAAGCTCTCTCCACCTTGTGTCACAAAGGTCTGTGGGTGACAAAGGGAAAAAGATTTTAACTCCTGATGAAATTAAGGAGGAGAAGAGAGAGAGGAAGAGGAAGCTAAGGGGAGAAAGTTCCTTTAGGTCTTCAGGCTTCATGCAAGCTGCAATCAGGGCTGCCCCCAGACCAAACACTCAAGATGATAAGTTGAGGGCAGTCAGGATTACTTACCTGCAGACCAGGAACTATGACATTGATGAGATTATATCTCTCCCCTTAGAGGAACTTAATGAACTGGCTGATATGGAAGTGTCAATAGAGATGAAGGAAGTAGATGATGCAAGGCTACTTCTCCAAATCAAAGAGGAGAATAGACAGAAAAGATTATACAAGCATGTCCCTACTCTCTCCCTAGTTCAAGAAAGCCCTGTGCAAGATACTATGGCAGTTACATAAGAACCTCAGGTAGACAAAGAAACCGATAGGCAAAATATGATCAAGTACCTGAGTGCCACAGGTATCTACCTGGCATCTGCACTTCTTCCCTTGTCCTTTGAGTACATTGAGTTTGAGTATCTCAAACAGCTTGAACTTCAAGCACTCAAAGAACAAAAAGCAACAAAGAGAGAGACGAGGGAAGAGGCTGCAAAGTCAAGAGCCATTATCCAAAAGAGCATGAAGAAGTCTGCTGACAGACAAAGGATGATGAGCTTTTTGAAGCTGTATGGATTCTCCGGAAGGAGACTTGGCCCTATGTCTCTATCCACAATGGATGAGCACATCAGAGTAATCAACCAGAAGATCAAAAGTGGAGAGCTAATTGACTTACACTCCCCTCCAAGTCAAGCTTCTCCTGACGTGGAGGTTTAGGTTGAACAACCTGAGACAACACAACCTGGACCTCCTGCTGAGCCTCAGCAAGCTTCATCTTCTGATCCACAACCGGGTCAAACTCCCTCTCCTTCTGAACCTATGCGGGAGGAACACCCAACTGAGCAAGACAAGATTGATCAACAAGGTGCTGTAGACCAGTCTTCTCAGTTAAAGTCCTCAAAGAGGAGGAAGAGGATGTCTTCTAAACCAAAGTCAAAAAAAGAAGAAGAAGTCTGAATCATCCAGCTATATACCTCAGGCTGAGTCAGATCAACCGAGAAAGTGCATGAAGAGGCTGCCCAATCAACTCCAATTCAAATGGCTCCTCATGCATCTGAGAGAACCATCTTATCCTGGACCTTCGCAACTAATCCAGAGAGATGGCATGTTATCAAAGATCAAGGTGGTGAAGATGTCTACACATGGCAAGACCTATTTAACCTTCCTCTATATGATCTCTTTGAGATAAGAAGATACTATGAGAGTCTAAGTGATCCTGACCATCTAATGAAGAAGGGCATGTTCATCATCATAATGAGGACTCTCAAAAGCTGAAGATCTTTAAATGTTTTGGTAGCATCAGCCTAGGGGGAGTTTGTAAGGATTCCTATAAGTTTGATGCAGCCAAAACATCCAAATTCTTTCTGCACGCATGCACTGAAGAACAAAAGTAGAAATGCTTCGGAAGTTTTACACCTTGCAATAGAAATATTCTAAGTATGAAATCTTCCGAAGCCAAGACCAACATCTTCCGAAGCCAAAAGTGAAGTCTTTCGAAGCTTCAAAAACAAAGTCTTCCGAAGTCAAAGACTGAAGACAGATTTCTTCTGAAGACTTTTAGATACATGCTTTTATCTGATGTACTTTACCATAAAGATGAACCACCTTTCCGCTGCAATTTTGTTTAGTCACCTACTTACATGAGTTGGTGAAAAGGTCCATGCTTTTGGTAACTGTACATTGAGGTCTTGAGTCTGAGCTTTCTACTTTATGTAATTTTATCCTTTTTGTAATATATTAGGATGTGAGTTATGGCATGTCATAGTCACTAGACAAAAGGCAATCTGCCTTTTGACCCTACATTTAGTTTTGTTGTCTAGTCTTATGTATCCAGCTGGCGTTCAAAGTATGGCCGGCTGTAGGATATAGTATAAAGTATCTCAAGTACTTGTAACTTTCTATCTATGCTTTGTAACATTTGTAAAAGAACTTGAGAAGCAATATACAGTATTCTTGAAAACCAAATACTTGTGTTGTTAGCTATCTTGTTCTGTCTCTCATTTTTCTTGTGTTCTTAGCATCTTTCACTTAAGTTACAAGTTCCCTATTTGATCTGGTAAGTGTTCTAAGGAACTCTCCCCATTGTGTTTTTGTGTTGTAATTGCATACCCTTCACCGGTCCTGTAAAAGCCCTGTGCAAGAGACTGTGGGAGCTACACAAGAACCTCAGGTAGACAAAGAAACAGATAGACAAAATATGATCAACTACCTGAGTGCCACAGGTCTCTACCAGGCATCTGTACTTCTTCCTTTTTCCTTTGAGTACATTGAGTTTAAGTATCTCAAACAACTTGAACTTCAAGTACTCAAAGAACAAAAAGCAATAAAGAGAAAGATGAGGGAAGAGGCTGCGAAGTCAAGAGCCATCATCCAAAAGAGTATGAAGAAGTCTGCTGACAGACAAAGGATGATGAGCTTCTTGAAGCTGTATGGATTCTCCGGAAGGAGACTTAGCCCTATGTCTCTATCCACAATAGATGAGTATATTAGGGTACTCAAGCAGAAGATCAAAAGTGGAGAGCTAATTGACTTACACTCCCCTCCAAGTCAAGCTCCTCCTAAAGTGGAGGTTAAGGTTGAACAACCTGAGACAACACAACCTGGACCTCCTGCTGAGTCTTAGCAAGCTTCATCTTTTGATCCACAACAGGGTCAAACTCCCTCTTCTTCTGAACCTGCGAGGGAGGAATACCCAACTGAGCAAGACAAGACTGATCAACATGGTGTCGCAGACTAGTCTTCTCAGTTAAAGTCTTCAAAGAGGAGGAAGAGGAAGGCTTCTAAACCAAAGTCAAAGAAGAAGAAGAAGTCTGAATCATCCACCTCTATACCTCTGGGTGAGTCAGTTCAACCTGAGGAAGTGCATGAAGAGGCAGCCCAATCAACTCCAATTCAAGTGGCTCCTTTTGTATCTGAGAGACCCATCTTATCCTGGACCTTCATTATTAATCCAGAGAGATGGCATGTGATCAGAGATCAAGGTGGTGAAGATGTCTACACATGGCAAGACCTATTCAGCCTACCTCCGCATCATCTCTTTGAGATGAGAAAATACTATGAGAGTTTGAGTGATCTTGACCATCTAATGAAGAAGGGCATGGTCTTCATCATAATAAGAGTCAAAAGCTGAAGATCTTCAAATGTTTTGGTAGCATCAGCCTAGGGGGAGTTTGTAAGAATTCCTATAAGTCTGATGCAGTCAAAACATCCAAAGTCTCTCTGCATGCATGCACTAAAGAACAGAAGTAGAAATGCTTCAGAAGTTTTACACCTTGCACTAGAAAATATTCTAAGTGTAAAATCTTCCAAAGCCAAGACCAACATCTTCCGAAGCCAAAGTGATGTCTTCCGAAGCTTCAAGACAAAGTCTTCCGAAGCCAAAGAGTGAAGACAGATTTCTTTTGAAGACTTTTATGTACATGCTTTTATCTGATATACTTTATCATAAAGCTGGACCACCTTTCCACTGCAACTCTGTTCAATCACCAACTTACATGAGTTGGTGAAAAGGTCCATGCTTTTGGCAACTATACATTGAGGTCTTGAGTCTAAGCTTTCTACTTTATGTACTTTTATCCTTTTTGTAATATATTAGGATGTGAGCTATGGCATTTCATAGTCACTAGTCAAAAGGCAATCGGCCACTCTCTAGTCTTATGTATCCAGCTGGCCTTCAAAGTATGGACGGCTGTAGGATGTATTATAAAGTATCTCAAGTACTTGTAACCTTAGATCTATGCTTTGTAATGTTTGTAAAAGAACTTGAGAAGCAATATACAGAATTCTTGAAAACCATACACTTGTGTTGTTAGCTATCTTGTTCCGTCTTACATTTTACTTGTGTTCTTAGCATCTTTCATACAATAAGTTACAAGTTCCCTATTTGATATGTTAAGTGTTCTTAAGAACTCTCCTCATTATGTTGTTGTGTTCTAAGTGCATACCCTTTAACGGTCTTGCAAAAACATATGCCTTCTCCCCTTTTGAATGTTGGACACTAAGCTATTAAACACATTGGTAGAGATATTGAATGGCATGTTTGTGTATAAGGTACATATAGCGGATGATGTGGTGATATGAACATGATTCCAACCAGTCTTCCTCTTAGATAAGAAGTGTTGGAACAAATGAATCAAAAATCTCCACTGCAAATCAACTAATCCCTTCACTATTTGTTTTCCTTCAAATCCTCCTTCATACCCAATATTGGCAAAGAAGGTCATAATCTTATCTTCTTCCAATTTAAAGGGAGTATCAGCATCATCACCAAACTGTAAACACTGTCTCACAGTTTGTTCAGTGATAGAAAGAGTATGATCAGCCGAGATTCTTCTAGAAATGGTCCTTACACCATCAATATCAACCACTTCAATAGTGCCCCATAAATACCTAATGAAATTCTCATAAATAATGGATCTAACTGTGATAGCATGGGCAACTCTTGTGGTTGAGATGAATCTGATCATGTCTCTTAGCCCTTCAGATTCAGGCACATCTGGGTCAAGATATCCACTAACATTGTGGAGCTTGCTCCACGTTAGATTTGTCATTGACCTCTGCATTAGAGACATATGAGTTAGAAATTTACTAACGTTGATCAAATCATACAACTAAAATCAAGTTGACTTTTCTCAGTTTTGACTTTGTTTGGTCAAAATTGAGAGTTCATAGGTACTGTTCCATAGGAATTTGACCTATCTTAATTTTTTAATGAATAACCAATTTTGTTGTGTTTTATGTTTAATTTTTATGATCTTTGTTGTTTTAAGTATCTTTTAACATTGAAACAAAGGTTTTGGACTTTGATATTATCAGTTCTTGGTTTCCCAGTTCATTGTTATTTTCATTTCCATTGGTTTCATTAAACTCGAAAATGTCATTGAATCCTTAGTTCATTGTTAATTTTTTTGAATCTTTCTTGACCTAGAATTTCAAGTTCATCATATGTTTGATAGTTAAGTTCTGCGAATCCACTGATTATCACCTTGTTTTGATAATACGTTTGTTGAGAATCGAAATAGAGGTGAAAATATGTTTGATGAACTCTCGAATCAGAAGGTAAGTGATGATGTTGATGATGGATGAAGAACAATAAGAAAACGCCCGTCACACTATAAAGTCTTCATATTTGAAAGTATTAAATGACTCTCATTAATGTGTTTAAATAGTCAATTTAATGGTTTTCTCAAACTTTACAAGTTTCTGAACGAATGTGGAGGTTTTTGTTTTTATACTATAGCACATGTGGAAGGACAAGACTGCTTAGCATTTGTGTACTGTGAAAAATGCGAAAGTGCAAAACTTTCTAGCAATTGTGTACTGTAGCAAATGCGAAGGAAAAAACTTGACAACATTTGTGTATTGTAGCAAATATGAATGATAAAACTTGACAACATTTGTGTATTGTAGCAAATACGATTGACAAAACTTGACAGCATTTGTCTTCTGTAACAAATGCGGAAGAACAAAATCTGTTAGCATTTGTGTACTGTAGCAAATGCGAAAGAATATTTTACTTGCCCGAGTTTACATCAATAAATGAGAATGTGTTAGGGACCGTGTACGTACGAAGTACTAACTGATTCTGTATTTATACTGGATCAAATAGTACGGAATCCTATTTGATTGGCGATCCAATCATTGAGAACGATTACCCGATCGATATAAGATTGAACTAAACGTGAAGAACGAGTAGGAATCGATCAGGAACGAACTATGAACTTGGACAGGCTGTTTGGGACGTTCTGAACGGCTATGGTTTATGTGTATTCGCAATATCTTTTCAAGTGTTATGTTTTTCCACGAATTAGGTGGTATTTATAGGTTAGGGTTTTTCATTCGTACGACTGAACCATTCGCATGGTTCAGTCGTGCGACTGAATCATGCAATTGAGTCATACGCACGACGGAAGGCTCAGTCATGCGACTGAGTCAATCTTATGTCTCAATCGTACGACCGATCCAGTCTCCTGGTGCAGTCGTGCGACTGGTCCATAAGCATGAAGTATTCATGCGTATGGTCCATTAGCATGAATAATCACCCGACTAGGTTGTACATAATACTCAATCATTATTGACTTAGACTTGTGCACAACAACCTCAAACCTATATAAGAAGTTCATACATATGAATCAAAGATAAATAAACATCAAATCATATTTCATATTTCATTGAACCATTTCATTACATATGTGTAAGACATGAAAGACTTTTACATTTAAGCTCATAAACTAGGAACAACATGTATCTACAAACTCCCCTTTGGTCCTAGTTTACCCTATCGTCTAACATTCTTTACATGTTCATGGAATTTCTTGTACTTCTCTTCTATTGTGACTCCAGCATGTATATCAAATGCAAATACCTGTGTGTCATCTTGCATGTATATCGTCTCCTATGTGTCATAGAACAGTGGCCACTTGTATAATGTGTAGACATCTTCAGCCGACAAGTTTGTAAGCCACATTGGCTCAAATACCTGGATAGTATCAATCTTTACATCTCTGTTCAATACTATGACAGCTTCGCCCGTCTTCCACTAGTAATACCACCATTTGAAGTGTGGAGTGAAGTCCTGAGGCATTTCCCGTAAGGGAATCTTGGACATTGTGCGCGAGGGACTCCACTTCAGCACCACCTTCGGTCTTCTAGAAATAGGATCAACTTCAGACTTATGATTTAACCTCTTAGGTTGTTGAGGTCTGAAGTTTACCCACCTGGTGTGGTATTCCCTCTTTAATGCAGCCTCGAACCATGCTGACATCTTCCTCGGATTAGCATACAGAAGATCTAAACATGCGAGACGGTTGAGCTCAAAACCAAGAAGAGTCTTCAGATCATGAGGATATCTGAAGTACTCGATTCCTTTCTCCCTCTTAACAGCACAGTTGTCCAAGTCATCAGAATATGCCCACGCAATAATCTTGCCCGACACTTTCTGATGTCTTTTGAATTTGAAGAGCTTTGTGTAGGCATTCTGCTTTGGCCGCACATGTTGGGTTTTCATCTCTGCAAAACAAGCTGCCCATTTAGCTTTCTTTAAGTCGACATTAGTGTCCGAAGCTTGGGCTGAGCTTTCTACTTTCTCCTTTTCTTTCTCCACTTCATCCAGCTTCTCAAATGTAGCACTGCCAAAAGTATCACCCAAGTTGGGTATAACATTACCTTCGTGGTCAGTGTACTCTGGATAATGTTCAGCAGTGACGTCCTCGATCTAAATTTCATCAACATCGTTGAGCTCATCGTCACTAGCCACATCAACTTTTGGAGCATCTTTTACCAGCTCATCAGGATTCAGCCTGAATACTTCAGCAAGTTATTCATCCATTAAGTCATGTATGATCTCTCCCTCTTCTGGAGTGTAGCTCACAGATCTCCTGACTATCCATTGCAAGTTAAGAATTATGGTTAATTGAGACTTGACCTGCTGAAGGGGTTGGACATCATACTCATCTGCCTATTGAGCTTCATCTGTTTGATTAAACATTAATCACATCACACATAAGTCATCATATAAAGCATTTAAACATAAACACACATAGATGATGGTTAATTACATTAATGTAATATATAATTCAAGTACAAAAGTTTTTAAATACAAAAACATATAATCATTACTTTTGTCTTGAATAGTGGGTTCTTCAGCCGGAGGAGCGGAGGATGAGGCTCCTTGATCTTGGTTTCTTTTAGTTCGCCTCTCTTGAGCTTGAGGATATGAGGCTGTTGCAGATGCACCACCTTCCTGATTAGCATCATCCTCTTGATCTTTTCCGTTGATCCTCCCTCCTCAACATTTTCTTCAAAATCATCTTCATCCTCATCATCATCATCATCATCATCATCATCATCATCATCATCATCATCATCACCATCATCATCATCATCACCATCACCGTCCTTGATCTTTAGAGGCTCACTCTTTGACCCTTTCGGCTTTAGCAGTATCTTCTTATTTTTCTTCTCAAGCTCCTCAATTCTCTTCCCCGAAGCCAACACCAGCTCATTTTGACTTGTAAGTGCATGATGGAATCGGCCTAAAGCCCTCTCATACTGAGCACTCTTCTCAATCAGCTGATCGATCTGCTTGCTTTGGGCGTTGTTGATCGCTATCAGCTGGTTAATCTGATTTGCCCTTATGTGATCTGTAGCTAACAGCTTTAGCACCAACCTGTTAAGGTTTGCCAGCTGTTCCTCTAACCCAACAGTGGGTAGAGTAGAGTCATGGGTCATTGGGGCTTGGGAGGATGTCCCGGCTTGGTGGGTGGTGGTAGTGGTGGTACATGTGATGAATATGGGAGGTGGAATGTGAGTGGGATGTGGTGGAGTGGCTGTGGTAGTTATGGTGGGATGAGAGATAGTAGTAGTGGGAGGAGTGGTGGTGGTAGTAGTAGCTGTGGGGTTGATGATAGGAGGTGTGGTAGTTGTGTAGTTGTGGCAGTGGTGGTGGAAGTAGTAGTGGTGGTTGCTATGGCAGAAGATGTAATCACTATAAATCTCAGCCTCTTTCCCTTTTTGCTATGAGGCTGAGCCATTCTCTTCAACCTGGAGCCCTTTGCAATAGGCGCTCCCCCTTGGCTGCTGGACTGGTCAGGGTGTAGGTAGGATCATTAACATCAGCATCAGCACCCCTCGACTCAGCCTGGCATCCACCAACCGCCTCTATCCCTCTGTCTGTGGCCACAACCCGGCTCCCGACAGTCCTTACCAAAGGCTCCTCATCCGACTCCTCATCATCATCGACCAAGAAGTCTTGGTGGAAGGCAACACTTTCAGTTCACTAGGTGCCTCCCTACCTTGACCTTGATCATCATCGTCGTCGTCATCGTCGTCTTCATCTATGAGTGCCATGATGGGCTCGACGTCGGAGTCACTATCGTCGTGATGCCACTTCTTGCGAGCGGGCGCCACATAGTCTTCTCTTGCTAAGTGCCCAAATAGTCTCCTCACCGGGGGTTTCACTTTCTTACCCTGGTAGACCTTCATTCTACCCAAAGTAGTATCATCCATTACCTCGAGCACCACTGCATCATCTTTCTCTTTTGGTAGCATAGGAAGCTTCTTATCCATAATCATCTGCACACATCGTGGGTACATGCAGAAGCGTTCCTTTCCCTTGGACTCGAGGTTTTCTATCAAGTAGGTGAGAATCATGTGTGAAAAACTGAACGGATGGTTTAGTACCAGTGCAACATATACATTCTGGATTTGGTCGGACATTTCGTCGAATCCTCCCCGCCTGGAGGCTATACACTTGATGATCACATGTGCCAAATATTTGAATTGCGGGCACATGTTGCTCTTGTTTAGTACATTGGCATTTATGTCACTGGCGTACTTAATCCTCAGAAAGCATCCCCGGACCGTGAGGGGATGTAGCTTAGTTGGGTGGGCTCCGTCCTCACCCATACCTAAGACCTGTCTCAAGTCATCCTCAGTAATCTCTATCTCTTGACCGAATATAGAGCTCCGTATACAGTATGGCTCAACTGATCTGTCAACCCTGGCACTTTCCCAGAATGCCTGCTGTATGGATCTGTACGGTGTGCATGGTGTCGAAATGGCTTTGAAGATCCTCGATCTCCAAAGAAATGCAATGATCCCAGCAAACTCGAAAGCATTTCGAGTGGTGGCATCCAAGTGAGCACAGATGTTGTGCTTTGGGGTCATGGTCCATCTATCAGCCATGGTTCTGTAACACAATAAACATATACATTAGAGATGTGTATTAGAGAAGACACTTGAAGTTTAAACTGTTTTAGATCAAACTGGTTCAATCATGCGATTGAACCATACGACTGAGTTCAGTCGTGCAATTGAGCATGCGGCTGAGTTCAGTCGTGCGATTGAGCTTGCGACTGAACTTAGTCGTGTGTTAAGCCATGCGGTTGAGTCAGTCGTGCGACTGAGTCACCGAATGATTCAGTCGTGCGAATGAATCTTGCGCATGGCTCAATCGTGCGACTGAAGTTCATTCGAAGTGTCCATTCGCAGAAGGCTCTGTGCGACACTCCGACCCTGAATCTTGGTCAGATCTTGATGTTAGACGTCATGTTTGGACTCATTAGATTCGCAGGAACTCTAAATATCACTTAATGTCCTTCATTTCAACGATTATGTCCATTTAAGTGGTCTATTTTAAGAGTTTTACTAATTTCTTGATTTTAGGCAATTTGGTCATTTAGGGTTTGATTTCACCGGTCATTCTGATCGATTTCAGTCCCACAATAACTGTAGATGAACAATAGATCAGTTAGTAACACAATCGGCAAGAAATCAAGGTGAGATGAAATTTTGGCAGGGTGTCTACGTATGAGCAGGTTTTGAACAATTTGAGAGGTGGTGAGAAATGCGACCGACTCACCCCTCTTTTTTTATTGTCTTAATGTTCAATCGTGCGACTGGACCCATATGCATGCTTCAATCGTGCGACTGGGGTTCAGTCGTGCGACTGGCTCATAACAATCGTGTGACTGGGGTTCAGTCGTCCGACTGGCTCATACTCCTTCATCCAGTCGTATGGATGTTCCACACACATGGTCCAATCGTATGATTTCCCCATACTCATGGTCCAATCGTGCGAATGGCTCATACTTATGAGCTTGAGCCCTTTACACTTTCAACCCTTTAAAATGTTAACATTTGATAAACATTATGACCTATGATCATCTTAGACATGACCTTTTAACTTAACATCATTTGATCACCTCAGACGTGATCCTTTTAATTTGAACAGATTTGGTCACCTCATACGTGATCCTCTTTAATTTAAAAACATTTGATCACCTTAGACGTGATCCTTTTAATTTGAAACTAATTGGTCACCTCAGACGTGACCCCTTTTAGTGAGTGATTCACAGAATTCATCTAGTTGTATAGTCCGACTTTTACCTAACAAAATAAACTAGAAAAATAGAAAACAACTTGAAATTAAAAACAAAACAAGACATATTTTTGGGTTTTTGATTAGAGATGGATTAAAATCTTTTAGAAAGCCGTCTAGCAGATTTTTCTTCCAGAACAGCACAACTTCAAGTTAATTTGATCATTTCTTGAACGATTCATTATGGAATCATACAGGTATATCAGAATCATTTGGGACATTTTAATAATACATTTTGATGCCTGATTCTTGTTTTGACCGAGAGTCAATAGCAATTTTAGAAAATCATACTAGAGCAATAAGATGCACACAATGATTTTGACTGTCAAGAATTGCAGCCACGATGATTGTCAGTATATTTCTCCTCTTAAATCCATACACAAATTTAGGACTCACATTGGTGATGAGTTAGATTATATTATTTCAACAAGCATTTGTGGATCCCACACTTATATGGTAATCAACATTCCTCAGGAGATTTTTGAGCGCTCTACGGGTATTTGACAAGAAAAAACTATTCTAAGAGCTTTCAAAGAGATGCCAAGCCTTAGGTCAGTGCCACCGCACAACAGAGAGGCGCAAACAACAATGAATTCTAGAATATTTAGGTTATGCTTATCCTCAGGTCAGTGCCATCGCACAGCAGGGAGGCACACAACCTAACTTCTTGTGAGAGAAATTTTTTTCTTTTTGCACGTAACCCACCAACAACATTAGTCATTAGTTTGATTCCGCTTAACATTTTTTCTTGTGCTTTGCTCATTTTTATGGTCATTCGCACACATTTGTGGCGTTTATTTTGCTCGTCACCCCTTATTGGAAATACGTTGATTGTGTTAACCAGGGATAAGATGGGAACCCACAGCAAGTTGAACAACTTAGTTTGAATTTAAATCAACAATGAGGTCTACTCATCTATTGTGTTGAATCTACCGACACATCATATAATGGACTAGCAACCTCTAGGCCTACTTTCTCTATGTTACCTCAGTAGCAGACTAGTTTTACCATCATTTTTCCTTTTATTTTGCTTAGACTTCTTAGACTTATACTTTGAATTTTGCATCTTAATCATTTATGTGCTTTTGAGGTCAAAACAATTTGTTCCATGTGTACTATTATTTTCCATAAGCGTTGAATCAGAATCACAGATTTGATTTTATTTCTTTTCGCTAAGCTGCCTTCCTCCCTCGTTTTTTAAGTAATTAAATACTTCACGAATTAAATACTAAACTAAACTATTCTCCCTCTAAAATTCTAAAACCGAAAATCTTTTTGTGTTTTTGGATTTTAATAGACAGGAAAATAAAATAAATAAAAGAAAATAAAAAGAAACAAAAAAAACTTGTCAGACTACGCATTTTCTTCTTCTAGAATCAAATCACTTTTCTTTTTCACGCCATTAACCTCTAAAAGATATAAAAACCGCGGTTTATCAAATGCTTTTGTGTAGAGGTCGGCGCGTTGAAAGTCCGTATTAATTTTAACAACATTGATTAATTGCTTTTCAAAACAGTCACGTATAAAATGATATTTAATACCGATGTGTTTAGTTTTAGGATATTGGACCGGATTTTTGGTGACAGCAATAGCAGCAGAATTATGAACGAAAATCGGGGTGTTAGAAAATTGCAAACCGTAGTCGCGCATTTGCTGTTGAATCCAAATGATTTTAGAACAACAACTTGCAGCAGCAACATATTCAGCTTCACAAGTTGACAGAGCAACTGGTGTCTGCTTCTTACACTGCCAGGTGACTAACCGTCTACCAAAGAACTGACATACCGCAGATGTTGACATGCAATTCATCTTGCAACCACCATAGTCCGAGTCACTATACGCTGTAAGCTCAAAGTCATCATCATGAGGATACCACAACCCGAGTTTTGGTGTACCCTTCAGATAACGAAAGATCGTTTAACTCCGATAAGATGTTTCACTTTTGGTTTTGCCTAATATCTAGAACAAAGACACGTTGCGTACATAATATCAGGACGAGAGGCTGTGAGGTACATTAGGGATCCGATCATTCCTCTGTACATTGTAGCATCAACCAAATCACCATTTTCATCGGGTGCCTCATCATGGTTAGTGGCAAGTGGAGTTCCAGAAACTGAAGCATTCTCCATGTCGAACCGACTGAGGATATCACCTACATATTTGGTCTGATGCAGGAAAATTCCTTTAGGTGTCTGATCCACCTGTAAGCCAAGAAAGAACTTCATCTCCCCCATATCACTCAACTCTCTTTCATTACAGATTCAAATTCTTTACATAAGTCTTCATTCTTGGAACCGAAGATTATATCATCCACGTATATATGTACCAACAGTAAATCACCATCTTTTTCTTTGATGAATAACATACAATCAATAACTCCTCTGCAAAAACCATGTTTCACTAGATGAGTTGAGAGTTTCTCATACCAGGCTCTGGGGGGTTGATGGAGCCCGTAGAGAGCCTTGTCCAGTTTGTAAACTCTATCCCGATTATAAGGATCCTCGAATCCTTTGGGTTGACTGACGTAGACTATGTCACGGATTTCCCAATGAAGGAATGCACTTTTGACATCTAGTTGATAGAATTTAATCTTCATGTAGGATGCATAGGCTAGAAAGATACAGATTGCTTCCATCCGAGCCACAGGTGCAAACACTTCATTGTAGTCAATGCCTTCGACTTTTTTGAACCCTTGAACAACAAGTCGAGCCTTATTCCGAATTATTATCCCTTAATCATATTTCTTGCACTTCAAGACCCATTTCGTGCCAATCACCTTAGCACCTTTTGGCTTGTCCACAAGGGTCTATACTCCTAACTTCTTGAACTGTAGGAGTTCTTCTTGCATTGAACAGACCCATGCCTCATCGTTTAGGGCTTCACTCACATATTTTGGCTCAAATTGAGACAAAAAAACATCAATATGCACCATCGTGAGGAAATCCTTTTTCCATGACTGAGGCATAATCAACTGAGTATAGCTGATTTCTTGTTTGTACTCCTGATCAAACATCTCCAATGGCGTTGTCCAAGGGATGATAAACATTAATCCGGGATCCAGGAGTGGTGGGAACAACTACCTCATTATCCAGATTGTTAAACCCAGGTTCAGTATCAGAAGCTGTTGGAGTATGAGGTTCCGAAGTGTTGGAGACAGCAGGATGTGATGCTTGTGTACTTTCATTAGTGGGAACCTTTTCCTCCTGTTCCACATTTGCAGTATCAACTGCTTCATCATCAGAAGAAGAATCACTTACTTCAAGCTCTCCCCTGAAGGGCTAGAAGTATCATCCAATGGAGCCGTTGATGTTAAATCTGGTGGTGGAGTGTTCAGAACATCATACATCATCCTAGCAGAAAGCTCATCATCAGTGGGAGATGGTGGTAGTTTGAAGGATTTAAAGAATCCCTCATAGTCGAAGAAGAAGGAGGGTCCTTTTCTAGCAGGGGGTGGTGTATCTTTGAACATCAACATTGCACCACACTTCTACCTGACCCGTTGAGTTGTTATAAACTCTCTTGTTTGGTATGATGTATCCGAGAAAAATACCTTTTTCTGCCGTCTCACTAAACTTCCCAGTCTGAGTTTTCTTCAACAGCATGCACAGTGCGCCAAACGGTTCTAGATACTCCAGGTTGGGTTTACGTCGCTGGAGCAGCTCATAACATGTTTTCCCATGTCGTTTGACCACTAAGACTCGATTGAGCGTGAACACGCATTTGCCACTGCCTCATTCCAGAATTAAATAGGCAGTTTCGAGTTGGCTAGCATCGTTCTGGCAGTCTCTATCAAGCTCCGATTTTCCTTTCAGCAACGCCATTCCTCTGAGGAGTGTATGCAGAGGTAAACTGATGTACAATTCCTTTCTCTCTACAGAATGCCTCCATCCACTGATTCTTGAACTCTGTTCCATTGTCTGATCGAATCTGCTTTACTTTCAGCTTGTAGAGTGATTCCAAAGTAGTAACTAGCTGTTTGAATAATTCAAAAGTTTCTGATTTGGCTTTCAGAATCATCACCCAAGAGAATCTTGAGTAATCATTTGTTACGACAAAGCAATATAGGTCTCCAACAATGCTCTTTGTACTGACAGGGCCAAACAGATCCATGTGTAGAAGCTCAAGCGGAAGATCAATTGAATGAACTTTCTTTGCTTTGTGAGACTTCTTGGTTTGTTTCCTTTTCTTACATGCTACACAAAAATCCAGAAGTTGGAAGTTCTTGACAGTTACTCCATTCACTAAATCATTTTGAACTATATGATTCATCTTCCTTGGATTGATGTGTCCCATTCTCCTATGCCAGGAGATTGAATCCCTCTCAGTTGCCTTTGACAAGAAGCATTGAATGGTGTGATCAGTTGTGGAGGCTTTTGATAGATCCAAGACATACAAGTCGTTATATCTTGAAGCTGACATAAGAACTTTATCCTCCTCAATCACATGGTCCTTCTTCAACATGTAGCACTTCTTGTTGTCAAATACAACTTTAAATCCTTTATCACAGATCTGGGAGACTTAAAGTAAGTTGTTTTGTAGTTGTTGAACGTAGTTGACCTTGTCAAACTTTACTTTCTCGTTTCCCACTTCGCCTTGAGCTGTGATGTAACCTCCTTTATTCCCAGCAAATGAAACATGTCCCCATTTAATATGTCTAACGTTGAAAAGGAGAGACAAATTTCCTGTCATGTGCTTGGACGCCCCACTATCAATAATTCAGGTATTAGTTATAGCACTGTAGCGGACACCCTGCACATTCAAAGAAACTTATTAGTTCATATTGGGGACCCAAGCCTTAACTGGCTTGGGTGACCCAGAAGAATCACACATCATAAACTCAACCCATTGTCCTTTAGAGGATGAGGGCATATCTTTCTTCTTAATCTCCTCACTATCAGACACTATACTTGATTTTTCTTTCCATAAGCCAGTTTTGTGTAAGGCCTGTTTGTGATAAACAGACGACTGGCTTATTTTTTTGAACTTTAGGTTCACTAATACTCTTAGGTGGAGTATTAGATCTCGATTTAGAAAAACTTTGTTTTGCATTAAAAAGTTCAATTTTCTTTTTGGGCGTTTGATAATAAGGACAATTAGGAGAAATATGTCCTCGTTTTCCATAATTATAGCAAGATCTCCCTTCTACAGATTGAGGAAAATATTTATGTGGGTTTGAGTTTGGTAAAGGTGTGATCTTTGTCTGGTTGGGTTTGTCACTTCTCTTTTAGATGCTTTAGCTTCTTTAACAAAATTCATAGTTTTGACATTTTGAACATCTTTAACTTTCATTTTATTTGGACTTTGATGATTAACACGTTTTTGGTTAACTGATTTAGTCAATTTGGGTTCTGAAGTAGACGTTTGTGACCCTGACCTTACATTAACCCTTTTAATTTCATCGTCCAAATTCACAACAGGCATCTTTCATTTTGATTTTAAAGTAGGCTCCTTCTGTTTAGTGATAGAATTCACAGGGTTACTTGTAGAATCGGGATCACTAACCAGAGGAGTGGACACCACATGATCCTTTACTGGGGTGTTATTGATAGGTCTACATTTGGTGTTCAAAAAGATTTCATGTGGTGGTGGAACTACTTTATAACCCAAACCTTCCCCATTGTTTCGTTCTTTCACTAAGTTTTGAACTATGTGAGAAGAACTTGCCCAACTATGCAGTTTTTGTTTTAAAGAATTAACCTTGATTTCCAAAACTACTTTTTCCTTTTTGGTTTCTTCTAAAGAGTTTAAATGGAACTTTATATCATTTGATTGATTTAAGGCAACAACCTCGGTTTCCCTTAGTTGTTTCCCCAAAAGTTCTATCTGTTCTTTAAAACTGCACTCATTTTGTTTTAATATATGATTAGCTTCAATGCGTAGTTGTAAATCATTTACTAAGTTATCATTATATTCTAATAACCTAGCAAATTTCAAATCAATGCTTTCTCTAAATTTGTCACATTCATTACAAGCATGGTTTTCAAACAGTTGGTCTTTAGAACTTACCTGTGAGGAATCGGTTGAATCAGCCATCAAAGCAGATTTAGACTCTTCGGAGGCTGGAGATTATGAACTTGTTGCTCTGATATCTTCTTCAACCAAGTGATTTTCCACGTTCGCAGCTTCGTCGGAATCTGACATCACTTGCTCAGCTGCGCTCTCACCTTCACTAGTAGACCCATCATCTACTGCTTTGACAAAAGCAATATTTGATTCTCCAGGAGAAACAAAACGGAAGGACCAGTCTTGTCCTTCATCACCTTGAGCAGTTAGAGCCTTTGTCTCTTTGCTTGAAGAAGCAGTTCCAATCACGTTCTTGTCTTTACGGTTGAATGTGGGAAATGGGTTTCCATTTCCAGTATTCTTGGGCTTTACACATTCACGTTTAAAGTGCCCCTTTTCACCAAAGTTGAAGCATGTAACTTTGGTTTTATCAAAACCAAACGTCGTATCCTTAGTGGCTACTAGGTTGACTGAACTTGCCAAGGCCCACAAAATGTCCATTCTTTCCAGCTCGTTCTCGTCAACCTGCTAGTAGTCTTCATCTGCAAGATGACAGTTTCAGATCTTCCCTGCAACTAAACCATCATACGATTGGACCACTGCTGCTAGAAGATCCATATGCTTCTTTGCAACTTCCACTGTGATATTACTGAGATTCTCGGTCTTCAACTTCGTTGTATTGGCTTCAGGCACTATGTATTGAGTCGACGATGACCCAGACGTTTCTGGTCCTGAAGCAGTGGTTTAGGATGGAGCCACGGAACTGGACACGAACGCTGTTTGTAGTGGTGCTCCTGAGCCAGTTGGAGTGGGAACTGAGTTATATAGTGAAGGATTCTGAACGTAAGATTCTTTCTTTGACTTGTACTTCATCCTTAGTTCCTCCTCCCTTAACTTCAAGATGAAGTCATTTATGTCCAACAAATGAATTCTATTTCTCAAAGTATGTCATTTTTTCTCAAGTTGGACACAAATGAATTCTATTTCTCAGGCGAACCATCTGAAAAGCTTGAAACTTTGTCTTCCATAGATGTGGTTACGCCATGAGTGTGCAGCTCATTCATGAGATGATAGAATCTGTCAATAACATCATCTAAGCTCTCATTCCCTATCGAAGAGAAATTGTCAAACTCCTTCTTGAGAGCCTTAGCCTTTAGTGTCTTTAACGTTGCATTTCCTTCGTATCTTTTCTCCAATGCATCCCACAACTTCTTCACCTGCTTGTTCTCAGAGAACTGATGAAAGATGTCTTTTGGTTTTGACTGAGTCAACAAGGCATAAACATTCTTCTCAGCATTGTATAGAATCTTCTGAGCTTCACTCATTCCTACCAAGGTTAACTTGACTTCATTAGCACTAACTGGCACTGTATAACCAGTCTCGATGGATGTCCAAAGATTGGGATCAACTCCATTTAAGTAAATCTCAAACCTCTGTTTCCACTGAGGATAATCATCTAATGTTATCAGCTTCGGCGGTTTATTGTGACTTCCTACCTCATTCTCCAGAAGTAGTAGATTCTGGATGCGTGAGTCCTTCCCGGCAGTAAACGCAGCAAATTGATCTTCCATTTTATAAACTTGGTACTTGGAGAATAGAACAGGTTCAATCGTACGAATGGACTCTGAGTATGGATCACTCGTGCGAATGAAGGGTGCGAATGAATTCAGTCGTGCGATTGGATTCAGTTCTGCATATGAACAAGACGAATGGACACAGGCGAAAACACCTTAGGGGCAAAGTGGTGACTCTTTTGATTAAAACGTAGATTTTTTACACCAAACCTAATTGAATCAAACGCAAAATCAAGAGCCAAAGCTCTGATACCACTTGTTAGGGACCGTGTACGTACGGAGTACTAACTGATTCTGCGTTTATATCGGATCAAATAGTGCGGAAACCTATTTGATTGGCGATCCAATCAGTGAGAACGATTGCTCGATCGATATAAGATTGAACTAAATGTGAAGAACGAGTAGGAATCGATCAGGAACGAACTATGAACTTGGACAGGCTGTTTGGGACGTTCTGGACGGTAGGGTTTATTTGTATTCGCAATATCTTTTCAAGTGTTCTATTTTCCACGAATTAGGTGGTATTATAGGTTAGGGTTTTTCATTCGTACGACTGAACCATTCGCATGGTTCAGTCGTGTGACTGAATCATGCGATTGAGTCATACGCACGACTGAAGGTTCAGTCGTGCGACTGAGTCAATCTTATGTCTCAATCGTACGACTGATCCAGTCTCCTGGTTCAGTTGTGCGACTGGTCCATAAGCATGAAGTATTCATGCGTATGGTCCATTAGCATGAATAATCACCCAACTAGGTTGTACATAATACTCAATCATTATTGACTTAGACTTGTGTAGAACAACCTCAAACCTATATAAGAAGTTCATACATATGAATCAAAGATAAATAAACATCAAATCATATTTCATATTTCATTGAACCATTTCATTACATATGTGTAAGACATGTAAGACTTTTACATTTAAGCTCATAAACTAGGATCAACATGTATCTACAGAATGAACTATTAAGTTGTGCACATTTCTTGATCCTTAACCAAATTTGTTAATGCTGATGGATGCTCGTATATGTGTTTTGCATTATCCATCATCATTAACTAAGGTTCAAACACACATCATGACAGAAGAGTATGAGCATAAATTTTATTTATTTTTGGTACAATTACATAAAAAAGTTTGTCAACATTGATGTCAACCATATTTGGGAAATGCGGCTGAATAAGCTTATCCACATGGAGAAATGCTACAGAACAAAATGTTAACCACATAAAGAAATGCGGAAGAACACATATGTGCGCATAAGTTTACAACACTTCAAAAATTGTTGTATGCATTTGTTTTGAAACTAATGCGAAAGAATTAACTTGTCTGCATAAGTTTCACTTGTGTTTTTCTTTGAACAAAACTATTACCCGCATTGGTTATATGCTTAGGTTACCTTCTCCCGCATTAACCAATGCTCTTACCCGCATTAAATTTTGAACTTGTCAAAAATTAATTTTTTTGTTGTGTATAGTTTGGCTGTTTTTGTGCTGATGCTTTGACATTTATGAAGATGTGTCTTCTGCTTTTGACTTTTATGAAGATGAGTCAGTTGACTTGATATTTTTGATGTTTTGACTGTTGCTTGGATTGAATTGTATACCAGATGCTATACACGTTTCTTAGTTTTAACTGATCTAGGACTTTTGTGCTTCCAGATATCTGCATATACTGAGATACTATGGTATAACTTCTGCACTAACACAATCACTTTTCTGTTGTATAATTATAAAAAAAGAAACAACTGTACATAATGATCAAAATTTTAATTACTCTCCCTAAAGTTTATATCCATATGGGATAAAAACTTTAAATATTTAAAATTTTAAAGATAAAATATTTTTATAATTTTTGTTTTCTTTTCTGTACATGAAGAGGAAATATACCTTTTTTGAGATTATATCAATCTTACCTTTCATAAGTGCAAGCAATTGTTAGTAAAATAGACATAATCATGAACATATTGATTCTAGGTATGTTTGTCCTCTTAAAGTCATGCTTGGTTAATATTTTGATGCATGTGATCTTTATTATGTTTTGAGTGAATTGAGTATTCAACATGTACCTCACACTCAAAAGCATGACAAGATCAACCACCCGCATCAAATGCATGGTAGAACTTTCTCACAACTTGAATGACGAGGTCATTTAAATTATGAAATCTCATTTTGATTGATCCATATTGGGATTCTTTTACTTTGATCCTTTTAATTATTTGATCCACATTGGGATTGTTTTTCACTTTACTTTGGAAGGTGATCCCTATTAGGATTATTTTTGTTCATTCACAAGGAATGTAATTCTTTTATTGATTCATCCAAGGTGGATGTGTTCCATATTGGGAATCCTTTTGGATCATAACATTAGCACTATGTGCTTGATTCTCCAGATCTTTGCTCAGCAAAACGGAGGAGAAACTGATGTGAGTGAATGAGATTCATTAGTTATCATTACCTGGTGTGTTTAGGTTACTACACACACATTTGGATAAGCTAATACTTACTTACACTTTGAGATGAATGCTTCACAGTTGAATATGAGCTTTAGTTCATCACATCATGTATCTTCTTTTCCACGCTGAGTCTACCCACACATCAGAAAAGTCATGTCAGTCTTTTGAATTTTGAATTAAGCATAATGAATGATATAAAGACTGTAATTATATCATTTCCCTTTTGAAGTATATCATTTTTTTTAACAGAATAACTTCTTTTTGTATTTCTGTAATTTTTGAATGTTTTTGTAAATTTTTAATTTTTACTCAAGGTTAATCATGCTAATTAATTGGACTAAAAATTCAAACTGACTAAGGTCAAATGCCTTATTGAACAAATCAGCTAATTGATTGTCCGTGTGGACCTGAATCAATTTGGTTAACCCTTTTTCACCATCGTCTCTCAAAAAATTATATCTAATTTAGGTGTGTTTTGTTTTTGAATGTTGAACTGGATTGTTTGTTATAAACATGGCAGTTGTGTTGTCAATATCAATTGGTGTGTGCAAGAAGTTAAAATCATAATCAATGATTTGGTTTTGAATTCAGAGAACTTGAAAGCAACAAGCTGATGCTGCTATGTACTCAGCTTCTGCTATTGAAATGGACATGTTTGTCTACTTCTTGCACTGCCAGGAGACCAGTTTAGGACCAAGAAATGGACAACTGCTAGAAGTGGACTTCCTATTGAAGTTTCATCCCCTGTAGTAATTGTCAGTGTAAGCATAGAGGTTGAAATACCCTTCCTTTGGATACCATAATCCAAGTGCAGGCTTGCTCTTGAGATATCTGAATATCCTCTTGATAGCATTCACATGTGATTCTTTGGGATCTGCTTGATATCTGGCACAAACACATACACCAAACATTAAGACAGGTCTTAGATAATGAGTCTGATCCACTAATTTGCCTTCTGAATTTGGATCAATCTTCATTTTGTTATCAACAAGAGTTCTGACGGACTGACAATCTGCAAAATAAAATTTCTTCAACACGGTTTCCATATATTTTGATTGATTGATGAAGATCCCATCTGCTGTTTGTTTTACTTGCAACCCTAAGAAGAATATGAGTTCCCCATTGCACTCATTTGTAATTTAGAATGCATAAGGTCTTCAAAATCATTGCAGCGTTGCTTGTTTGTTGAGCCAAAGATGATATCCTCCATATAAATCTGGACAAGCAACATTACTTTTCCTTTCCTTTTTCTGAAAAGAGTTTGATCAATCTTTCCTCTCTCATACTCGTATGCAAGAAGGAAAGATGATAGAGTCTCGTACCACTTTTGTGGGGCTTGATGTAGACCACACAATGCTTTGTCAAGCATGTACACCCTGTGAGGGAAATTCGGGTCTTCAAAGCATGGTGGTTGACTCACATAGACTTCTTCAGCTATTTTTCCATAAAGAAATACACACTTCACATCCATTTGATATACAGTGAATTTCATGGATGCAGAGTACACAAGGAAAAGTCAGATGGCTTCTAGTCTGGCTACAGGAGCAAACAAGTCATCATAGTCTATTCCTTCTTCTTGAGTGTATCCTATGCAATTAATCTTGCTCTATTTCTGATGACAATGCCCCGGTCATCATTCTTGTTTTTGTATAGTCATCTGGTACCAATAGGGTATTGTCCTTCGGGAAGGTCTACCAGCTGTCATACTTCTTGTTTCTTGAACCATAGCAATTCTTCCTACATTGCCTTAATCCAGCTGTTGTCTTGAAGAGCCTATTTTATATTCTTGTGAACTGTTCGACACAGAAAGCAAGAAAACAAACAAACGTTTGCAATACTTGACTTGCTTCTTGACACCCACTTATTATGTTCACCAATGATGCTTGACACTGGATGATCCTTGTGTATCCTGGTTGTTGGAATGGAGTCATCAGCAATAGATACATCAAGGTTGGAGACATTCAAATCATTTTGGTGAGAGGCACCTTCATGTTGTGATGTGGGAGAGTGGTGAAAGTAATCAAATGCTTCACCAGTTTTTGCTTCAGCATCATCAACACTTTGAAGACTTTCATCATTTGTATTTCTCTCAGTTTCAACTGGCACTATAGCTGGTTCTGGATTTCTAACTTCAGTTGATGGTTCTTCTGAAGGAGTGGGAAGTGTACTAGGACCAGCCTTAGTTGAAACACTCTGATTTTGTTGTTCTTGTCTGACAAGATCAGCTTGCAATGGAACATCTTCATCAAGTTGATTAGTAGAAGTAGGAAGAATCACATGAAAATCATCTCTTCTTTCTACTGTTGCAGATGATCCAGCTAATTGTAGGTTACCTGCAGTTGACAAGTGAAATTGATGAAAAGCTCTTGTAAAGAGTCAATATATAGCAACCGGTTAGGACCATTTATTGACTTATAAAAGGAATGCTCAATGAATTGAACATTGGTTGATTCATCAATGATGTTTAATATAGGATTAAACACTCTAAAAGCCTTTGAGATAGAGGAATAAGCTACAAAGAATCCCTCATCATACTTAGGAGCAAGCTTTCTCAAATGGTCTTGGGTGTTTAATATTAAGAAAGGACTACGAAATGAATTGAAGAATCCAATAAATGGTTTTCTGTGAAAAAGAAGTTCATAAGGTGTTTTGTTGCTTTCTTTGACTATCAAAGTTCGATTTTGCACAAAGTACGTTGTGTTGACCGCTTCTGCCCAATAGGTAACTAGCAGTATAGCTTCAGCTAGAATTGTTCTTGCTACTTCAGTCAATGTTCTATGTCACCTTTCAGCTACCCTATTTTGTTAAGGAGTTCTAGATGCGCTGAATTGATGAGTAATGCCTTTGGTTGTGCAAAATGAAATTATATCTTCATTTTTAAATTATTTCCCATTATCACTTCTGATTAATTTAACTTTAAGATCAAGTTGATTTTCAATTTTAGTGATAAAATCTTTTATTATTTGGGACGCTTTTTTTTATGAAGTAAAAAAGAAGATCCATGTGAATCTAGAAAAGTCGTTAATGATCACCAAACAATATTGTTTCTTTCTAATGCTCAAAACATGAGTTGCTCCAAAGAGATCCATTTGAAGTACCATCAATGGAGAATTGGTTATGTTCACAAGCTTTGGTTTATGTGAAGACTTGTGTTCTTTTCCTTTGAGACAAGCAGAACAGTGGTCAATAATAAGAAATTCTTTTGGAGGTAAACCAAATACATGGTTTTCATTGACCAATCTATTCATGTTTTTGAAATTTCTATGTCCCAAACGTCTATGCAAAAGTTGTGACTCATCAAATGATGCTTTTGGTAAAAGACATATTTCTTCATTAAGTTGAGCAGAATTAAGGTTTAAGACATAGGTGTTATTCTTCCTTGAAGTCTTCAAGATAACCCTTTCTTCAAGAATTTGAAATCATGGTTTCAGAATATAGCAATGAGTGTCTGTGAAGTGAGTGGAATATGTTGGATCAAGTAAGGCTGGTGCAACCAAAACAAACACTTAAAAACAATTTTGGTACAACTGTGAAAGAACTTCCGAAGGGAAAAGCTGCACTTCCGAAGATTAAGGCTAAAAGAACTCCCGAAGAGGAATCCTGACTTCAGAAGACAAAGTCATCCTTCTTCCGAAGTTCAACACTTAGAAGACTTCAAGACAATGACTTCCAAAGTATGAAGTCATGAAGATCAGCACGAGTCTCGAAAGAAGTAGACTCTTCCAAAGGATAAGTGGCTTGAGAAGAACTTGTTCTTTCGAAGCCAGTTAGCATTTGGAAGAACCTACTATGAACGAGGGGACATAAGTATGGTCTCTCAGACAAACCGCTGCAACCTCTTAGATACTGCATGGTACTTTCCCACACCCATGTAGTTGACCATACTTTATTCCACTATTCATCCTTTATCAGTTAGTATAGTTACCAACTTTAGTTGGTAACAAAAGGTAAGTCATGGACATGTCGTGACTACCAAATATAGGATAGTATTTTATCTTAGATACCGTACATCTAACAATGTAGTATTTGTTTAGTCGTAAGTTTCCAGCCGGTATCAAAGTATAACCGGTTGTAGATAGTAGTATATATAAATTCTCATTATAACTCATTCTGTATGCTTGAAAGAGTCTTGTAACACTTTGAATTGAGAAATAATATATAAAAGTATCTTGAAAACCTATCTCTTGTGTTTGTTTACTTATTATATTATTATCAACTCTTAAGGGATTCTGCATTATCAAACCAATTGTGATTTAGTGAGTTTGAGAGATAACAATTGTGTTGTGTGACCAAACTCAATCTTGCAATTGGTATTAGAGCTTCTTACGCTCTTGATTGTGATATCTTACCATCCAAATCAACCTGTTTCATCACTCATACACTTACCTCACTCAAAATGGCCACCAACCAAAACTTATCTGAGTCTGAACTAGGAACGATGACTAATCATATCATCACCCCTGATAATTTCAGATCTTGGAGAATGTGTATTGAATGTTTCATTAAGTATCAAGACAGTAAAATATGGAGATCTATCATCAATGGTCCTTACAAGCCAAAAGTGGCTGCACCGGCTGGTAATGGTGCCATAATAGAGAAAGCCGTTGAAGATTACTCAGATGAAGACCTCAAGAGAATGGACATCGATAGCAATGCCATGACTGTACTACTTACAGCCATACCAAACTCCATAATGGTAGGCTTTAAGCACTACAAGTTAGACAAAGAACTCTTTGATGCTTTGAAATTGATGTATTCTGGTTCAAATGAGTCAAAGAAAGATTCCATGAAGCATCAATTTGAAAACTTCACACATATTGCTGGAGAAACCCTCAGTCAACAATACTTCAGGTATATGGATCCTATTTCATTACTTTAGTCTGTAGGTGTGACTCCTCAGAAGAGAGACCTATCAAGGAAGTTCATGAGTGCACTTCCTCAAGAGTGGACTTTCTATCGTGTCTCTATCAAGAGGACAGAGAATTTGAACACTCTTACAATGACTGAACTATATGACATTCTTTATGGATATCGTGTAGAGATGGAGACTTAGAAAGGCCACCAAATGAGCAGAACCTCTAGTTCTTCTGCTAGCAACGCTTTAGTTGTTGCTGAAGGATCAAGACCCCCACAGCCCCAGCAGTACCTGACTTACTCCCAGCAGCCACCTTGTTCCTCTAGGCCATATATCACTTTTCCTGCGACACCAAGGTCTCAACAGGCTCAGTCAAGTCCCTTCCCGGACAATTGTGCCTTTGTCTCAGGAAATGAACATTCTAGTAACTTTCAGTTATGCTTTAATGATCTAGAATGTTTCAGCCCATATGATGTTGAGTACATGGACATAGTGCAACAAATGGCTCTGCTGACTTATATCGCAAAGGAGTTCTTCAAAAGAACTGGAAGGCAGTTTCCTCAAACCCCAACTAACAGCAAATTTGGGTTTGACAAAAGTAAAGCTAAGTGTTACAACTGTAACCAGCTAAGTCATTTTGCCAGGGAATGCAAAGCTCCTAAATCCAACCCAGGAGCCACTTAAGCCTCTACACATCTTGTCGCATCTAAAGCTGCAACTAAGTCAACTAAACAGCAAACTGCTGCTGTTGCTCAAGAAGTTGACTGGAGCTTTTCATGGTGCAAGATGTGACCCCTGCTCAATCACTCATGGTTGGAACATATGATAGCAAGGTATATGAACATCTTTGTAATCTAGCTTGTATTGCTAAAGTCAAATTATATCAGGACTATAACATGGAAATCAAATATGATATTGAGTCCTTAAACATCTTAAAATCTGATTTCCAAAGGGCAGAAACAGACTATAAAATGAAAATTGATGAGTTAGAGAAAAGTGTATCCTTTTTAAAACATGAACACTCCAACTATAGGGCTCAAATCAAAGATTTAATTTTCAGTTTAACTGAGGCTCAAGCCCAGCTAGTCATAGCAAAGGCCAAAGCATAGAAGTATACCATTAAAGAGCATAACTTCAAAAGCATTCTTGCATCATCCTCCCACTCAAAGGTCTGTTATAAAAAAATGAGTTGGGAACCAATGAAATTGCTCCACCACACTCTTATGAGTCTATAAGACAACCAAGGTGTGGTACTGAAGAGTAGGAGGTTCCATCTGCTGCAGTTATGGAGAAACTCATTCTTCCGAAAGGACATAGCTTCGAAAGAAAAGCTAAAGAAAATTCAAAAGAACAAAAGAGTTCCTTTGAAACCTTCTGAGAAGAAGACTACTTCAAAAGAAAAGGTTGTGGAACCTTCTTCCGAGAAGAAAGAAGCCTTGGAAGTATGCAATGCTGCTCAAGCCTCATCAAGCTCATGTACACTGATCAACCAAGGGATGGAATGGAAGATCAGAAAAGATGTTGCAGGCCAGACCTCTTCTTCACATACCACAACTAAACCTCCATGCATACATTTAGGTTCAATTATGTCATCCACATTAGAAGATCCCAAAACCAACAAGGCTTGGGGTTCCAATAGTAACTAATCTTTTCACCTTATATGCAAGGACATCCATATGACAAAAATAGAAATTTATGATTGTGGACAGTGGATGCTCCAAACACATGACAGGGAACAAATCTCTTCTTCAACAATTTCAATATTTTGATGGAGGACCTGTTCAATTTGGAGGAGAAACCGGAGGATACATTTCAGGCAGAGGTAGTGTATCCAAAGGTAAGTTGAAGGTAGATAAAGTAAACTTTGTCAAACAGCTTGAACAGAATCTTTTCAGTGTTTCTCAATTCTGTGACCAAAAGCACCAAATGCTTTTCATAGAACATGAGTGCATTATCCTCAAACCCGGGATGACAATTCCTCAGGAATTTGTGCTTCTTAGATCTCCAAGGAAAGGGGATATGTACAAGCTTGATATGAACAATGCTTCCCCATTGGGTGAAGTATCATGCTTTCTTTCCAAAGCCAATGGTGATGAGTTAAATCTATGGCATAAAAGAATGTGTCATGTTAATTTTAAAACCATAAATAATTTGGTTAAGAATAACTTGGTATATGGTGTGCCTAAAAAGGAATTTTTCTGCAAGGATAACTATGTTGCATGTCGGAAAGGAAAGCAACACAGGGTTCCTCACAAATCCAAAGAAGTTAACTCTATCACCACTCCATTACACTTATTGCACATGGATCTATTTGGTCCCACAAGTATAATGAGCACTGGAAGAAAATCATACTGTCTTGTGATTGTTGATGATTTTACTTGATTCACATGTGTATTCTTTTTAAGAAATAAAGATGAAAATGCTAAAACTTTATGTTGGATCTTGTATGTCCAAGACACATACAAGATTGATGTGGTTAATACGTTATGATCCAAGTCGGGTCATACCCAATAACAAGCTAAACAAACACCAATATGTTTATCTGTTGATGAGATCATACAAATAAATATTGACACCAATTTAGAAAATGGGTTTTCTATACCTTGCTTTTGTAAAAGAACAACATTATGTGGATAATTTGTTCATGAGAAATTGTTTGTTTCATTATTTAATTGGTTAAATAATAACAAATAAAAGTGTGTTATTGTTACAAAATTAAAAGAGGTTTTAATTTTATAAAAATTAAGGGCTAAGAGTGTAACATTTTATAAAAACTAAAATGGGGGGGAACCCATTTTAAAGGCCATGTTTCGGCCGCCCAAAGAGTACCCTGGGACTCCCTTTTTTTGTCTTGGTCCAAGCACTCTTTCACCACTCTTGCACTCTTCTTTCATTACACACTTCTCTCTAACCAACTCAAGCAAGAACTCTCTCAAAGTGTGGCTGAAAATTCGGATTTTGCAAGAAGAAAGGCTGAAAATTTCGGATTATTGAGGAGCTATAAGGAGAGTTCTTTGGTGTTGAGCTCCCTAACTAGCTAGGTGTTTGGAAGAGCTTGTGGGTATCACTACTTGAGGCCTCCTCCTTTGAAGGCTAGACACATTCAAGAACATCATCACCAACCTCTTTTTCATCTACAACATCTTGTTCTAGAAAGGTTGATTCTATGAACACCCTATGGTTGTTTTGTTATGTTTGATAGCATATTATTTCACATACATTTTGATCCTTATTCTTGGGTTTTGTTTATGTTTTAAAATGGTAAAATTTTCAGATTGGTAACCATATGTTAAAACGTAAATTCCGCTGTGTTTTTATAGTTTAAATGGTTAAACTAGTTAGTTTTACATGTGACAAAACCCAACAATGGCATCTAGTGCCGGTTATGTGGAATATGTGCTTCAAAAGGTCTTGAAAAGTTAGTTTTCATGGACTTTTTCAACCCATTAGGGGCTGTTTTATTGTCGATATATGAATCCCTTATGTTTCAAGGTTTAATCTTGCATGCTTTAGTGTAAACCTTGAAAGATTTACATCAAATGGTTGATTGTCTTGTTTGGACAAACCTTAAAATTTGAGTTCATGTTGGCTGAAATTTTAGGGCTGAAATAAGGGATTCATTGTTGTTCTTGGACGTTATATATATTTCATATTATGGTGCATAACATAGCCTTGGCCCTATGAGTTTGGTTTTGGTTGATTGTGATTTGTCATGTTGGTTTTGATTCATAAAAGGGTTGTAATTTTGTGTTTTATATTTTGGGTTGTAATTTTTTTATTCATTTGGTTATGTAATAAATAGATTAGGTGCATTTATTTTATTAGAAAAATTGTATTAGGATATGATTTTGTAAAAGAAGATGCACAAGATGAAGACTCAAAGAAGGGCACAAAAGACATGGACGCTTGAAGCTTTTGGATGTGGATTCAAATGGGAGTTCATGGACACATTTTGATGTGTCATCTCTACCCTTAGGAAAGACCTTATGACAATACTTGTGATGGCAAACAAGTGTGGTCAATTTAGTGGCTATTGTTATGCACTCATGTTTGTATGTTTATGCTTGTTTGGATGATTGTTGTTTGATTGTTTGGTTGATATTTGGATATGCATTACAAACTCATTAACAAGTTAACAAGCTGAAAATATGATGGTTCTTTATCATTAAGTGGTTAATAAAAGGTTATTAAAAGGATTAATGGTTTTAATAAAAGAGGTTTTACTAAAAGTGAACCATAGGGTACCTTGTATTTGAAAGCATGCAAATATAAGGTACATAGAGTTTTCTAAACTAAGATTATGAAAACTTTAAATTTCTTTTTATAAACGAGTTTAATACCGTCCTTTTGCACAACACTTGAGTCATTTGGAAACTCATAATGAGATAAAGGTCACCTAACCGTTTTGAGGGAACTTGTGACTTGAGGTGGGGATACCATATTTGTGGGATAAAGGTCACCTAACCACTTATGTTGGAAAACTCACATGTGTGTGCAAGTAGGGTAACTTTATTTGAAAACCATGTTAAATGGATCACCTACAATATGGTTTACAAAGGTGTTGATGGGATAATCATGCCGACTATACATATGATGTTTTAAAGTCGATCCCATTTAGAAGTTGCAAAGGGTTGCAATTGTCAAATCGTTGACTACCTTGTTAATTTAAATAATGGGATAAAGGTCACCAAACCACTATTTAAATGTAACGTTGGATTCTAGATTTTAAAATTGTGTAAGACACTTAAAAGGGGTTTTAATTATTAAAAATGAACAATATCGAAATTACTAAAATTGAACTTTGTTATATATTATAGATGGCCACCAATAATAATGAAAACAATGAAATCCCATTCGCTCACTCACTATCTCTAAGGACCATTCTCCAAAAGGAGCATCTAAACCATAATAACTTTATTGATTGGTTTCGAAACTTGAGAATTATTCTCAATCAAGAGAAACGATCATACATCTTAGACGATCCGATTCCCAATCAACCTAATGAGGATGATGAGGAGGCCTTTAATAATTGGGTGAAATACACTGAGGACTCGGTCCAAGTGTCTTGCCTCATGTTGGCAAGTATGACTCCAGATCTCCAAAAGGAGTATGAACATCATGGAGCATACGACATGATAACCCAATTGAAGGAAACATTCCAACAACAAGCACGGGTTGAGCGCTTCGAAACGGTTCGAGCACTCCATGCATGTCCTATGGACGACACCCAATCTGTTTCATCTTATGTACTTAAGTTGAAAAGCCATATCGACCGCCTTGAAAGGCTGAATTGTCCCGTCTCGAAAGAGTTGGCTACGGATTTGATCCTCAACTATTTGTCAAAAAGGTTTGATAATTTTGTCATGAACTATAACATGAACGGGTGGGACAAGAACATAAGTGAGCTTCACTCTATGCTCAAAACTGCCAAGGCGACCATGGGTAAAAAGGTTTCACCCGTTCTCACCATCAATGAAGGTGGGAACAAGAAGAGGCCTCACCCCGCACCCAAGGCAAATGTTGCCAAGGGTAAAGGGCACCTCCACCAAAACCAGCGGAGAAAAAGCAAAGGGTTGCTTCAAATGACCCATGCTTTAAGTGTGGGGAGATTGGACATTGGGCAAGAAATTGCCCAGTCCATCTCAAAGAGTTACAAGCCAAGAGAGATGTTGGGCAAACCTCAGGTACAATTTTCATGATTCATATTGATCTAAATTTAATATCCTCTAACACATGGGTATTGGATCCCGGATGTGGAACTTACATTTGCAACTTGTTGCAGGGGTTCAAAAGAAGTAAGGACTTCAAGAAAGGGGATGTAAGCCTCTACATGGGGAATGGGGCAAAGGTTCAAGTTGAAGTCCGAGGGGACTACATTTTGAAGCTTCCAAATGGTTTGGTAGCAATTTTGAACAATATTTTGTATGCTCCTAGTTTGACTAGGAATATTATTTCTGTTGGCCAATTAAGACAATATGGTTATGTTTTGTCATTCATTGAGAATGAAATTCATGTTTCTTTAAATGGCACGTTTTATTTTAAAGCTATTCATGTTAATGGTATTTATGAATTGGTTCATAAAAACACATTATATGATAGCTCATTGTACCAAACCACCACTAAGAAACTAAAATTGGATTTGTGTGATACCTATCTTTGGCATTGTCGTCTTGGTCATATAAACAAGAAGCGCATACGAACACTTCAAAAGAACGGTCTTTTAAAAGCAAATGAATATGATTCATTCGATGTATGTGAATCTTGTTTACTAGGTAAAATGACTAAGGCACCTTTTAGTGGCAAATCTGAAAGGGCAAAAGATTTATTAGGCATCATACATTCGGATATATGTGGTCCTTTTAAACCAATGACTAGGTACCATGAAAGATACTTCATTACCTTTACCGATGACTATAGTCGATATGGTTATGTGTACTTGTTAAGACACAAAGATGAAGCTTTTAAAATGTTCAAAATCTTCCAAAATGAAGTAGAAAATCAACTCAACAAGAAAATAAAAGTTCTTCACACCAATAGAGGAGGTGAATACCTAAGTGATGCTTTTAGAGATCATCTTAGAAGTTGTGGTATTGTCTCACAACTATCTCCACCTGGAACGCCACAACATAATGGCGTGTCCGAGAGGAAAATCGAACTCTATTGGATATGGTTCGATCTATGATGGCTAGAAGCTCACTGCCTCTATCATTTTGGGGTTTTGCTTTGCTCTCTGCAGCCCGTATTTTGAATATGGCCCCAACCAAGAAAGTGGAAATGACACCTTTTGAAATATGGCATGGAAGGGTTCCATCATTGTCATATTTAAAGGTATGGGGTTGTGAGGCTTATGTTAAGACTCCCACCTCAAACAAACTAGAAAGCCATTCCACTAAGTGTATTTTCATTGGATATCCTAGAGATTCTATAGGATATTATTTCTATGATCCATTGGAACAAAAGGAGTTTATTGCCAAGAAGGCTGAGTTCTTAGAAGCTAAATTTCTTACGGAAGGAACTAGCAGTAGAACTGTGGATCTTGAGGAAGATCAAGAACCACAAAACGATACACGTTTGGTTGATACTAGCACTCAACACGAGGATGTTGAGAATGATCAAGTGGTTGATCAATATACACAAAACGTTCGTAGATCTGGTAGAATTAGTAATCCACCTAAATGATATGGATTTTTCGTAGATGGATGCTATGTGGTAGATTCCGATGAACCAACCACTTATCGTGATGCAATGTCCAATTTGGATTGTGACAAATGGCTTGAAGCCATGAACGTTGAGATGCAATCCATGTATGACAACCAAGTGTGGGACTTGGTTGAACCACCTCTTTACTCCAATATAGTTGGAAGTAAGTGGGTTTTCAAGAAGAAAACTGATATGCATGGAAACTTGGATACTTATAAAGCTAGACTTGTAGCAAAAGGTTTCACTCAAACTCAAGGGGTTGATTATGATGAGACCTTCTCACCAGTTACAATGCTAAAGTCTATTAGGATATTGTTTGGCATAGCTGCTCATTTTGATTATGAGATTTAGCAAATGGATGTCAAAACCACTTTTCTAAATGGATATCTTGAGGAAGATGTCTATATGGTTCAGCCTGAAGGTTTTGTCAACTCAAAACATCCTAACAAAGTATGCAAGTTAAAGAAATCAATCAATGGATTGAAGCAAGCATCAAGGAGTTGGAATCACCGTTTTCATGAAGAAATAATCAAATTTGGATTCATCAAAAACGCTGATGAAGCATGTGTATATAAGAAGGCTAGTGGGAGCATCACCATTTTCCTAGTATTGTATGTCGATGACATCCTACTATTTGGAAATGACATTCCAACCATGAAAGGTGTAAAAACCTGGCTTGGAAGCTATTTCTTAATTAAGGATCTTGGTGAAGCCGCCTAGATTTTAGGAATAAAGATCTATAAGGATAGATCAAGGCGGTTGATAGGTTTGAATCAAAGTGCATACATTGATAAGATCTTGAAAAGGTTCAAGATGGAAAACTCTAAGAAAGGTACCGTACCTATTCAAAGAGGAACAATATTGAGTAAGACTCAATGTCCAAGCTCAAAGGATGAGCAAGACAAAATGAAGGGAATTCCGTATGCGTCTGCTATAGGATCCATCATGTATGCAATGATATGCACTAGACAGGACGTGTCATGCGCTTTGAGCATGACAAGCCGATACCAAAAAAATCCTGGAAGCAGTCATTGGATGGCTGTTAAGAACATACTTAAGTACCTAAGGAGGACTAAATATGGATCAGGTGAGGAGGAACTCGTAGTAAAGGGTTACACGGTTGCGAGTTTCCAAACTGATCGGGATGATTCACGATTACAATCGGGGTACATTTCATCTTGAATGGAGGAGCAATCTCTTGGAAGAGCTCTAAGCAAGATGTGGTGGAATTATCAACTACAGAGTTAGAATACATCGTCGCTTCATTAGCAGCTCAGGAAGCTACATGGTTAAAGAAGTTCATAGCCGATCTAGGGGTGGTCCTCTCCATTCAGGACCCCCTAGAAATTCTTTGTGATAACGAGGGTGCGATTGCTCAAATCAAGGAACCCCGTGCACATCAGAAGACTAGGCACATTGAACGAAGATCCAACTACATAAGGGATGAAGTTGAAAAGGGAAAAATATGTATTCGCAAAGTTCACACGGATCAAAACACTGCGGATCCACTCATGAAGCTCCTTGAAAAGGCAAAGCATGAAATTCATGCTTGTGCCATGGGACTGCAATACTCTAGTGACTGGATTTGATCTTTAATTTCTGTAATGAGATATTGTAACCCTTTATTACTTGAATGAATTATTTGGTTATAATGATTCATCGAATATTTCTATTTTGCATGTTGAAAATCCATGAGTAAATTGTTTACTCAGAACGTCCGTAGTTGTTCATGCTTTGGGAACAAGTATGAAGGTAATGCTATTATGAAGTTGGATTGGTAGATATTCATATGGATGAATATAGAGCAAAAGGTTGTTGCCAAAGTTTATAGATATTTGTGGGATACAAATATTGGACTGACCTGCATCTCAAATATTAGTACATGGAATCTTCGTGATTGATCATAAGTAATTTTGAATAAAGGCGAACATCATTTGGTATCCTCTGACCTGAGATACATATTGGGTCTTGATATTTACCGAATATTATACTTTGACTTAGCTCTTCGCTGTTCTGAAACATGACAGTACATAAGTATGAGTTCAGGTATGATATAAGGTAATTATGAGAGACGTATGTAGTCAAGATGGGATTTGTCCCTCTTATTCGTTGAGAGTAAGATGTCTAAGGCCTGATAAAGTTAAATCAATGGAGAATGATCATTCTGTGTCTCTAGGATTTAACATGACATCTGCGACAAAAGGATAGATGATTGATTCACCTAAAACATTTCAAGAATGGTACTTGAAGAGGATAATGTTATTGAATGGCACTTAGTCATACGTATTAAGGGTAGTAAACCGCTGTTAGACGGTATTTACTGCTTGCATCAATCTTCTATGAATCTTGTGCAAGTGGGAGATTATTGGATCTTGTATGCCCAAGACACATACAAGATGATGTGGTTAGTACGTTATGATCCAAGTAGCGTCATACCCAATAACAAGCTAAACAAACACCAATATATGTTTATTTGTTGATGAGATCATACAAATAAATATTGACACCAATTTAGAAAATGGGCTTTCTAACTTGCTTTTGTAAAAGAACAACATTATGTGGATAATTTGTTCATGAAAAATTGTTTGTTTCATTAATTAATTTGGTTAAATAATAACAAATAAAAGTATGTTATTGTTATAAAATTAAAAGAGGTTTTAATTTTATAAAATTAAGGGCTAAGAGTGTAACATTTTATAAAAACTAAAATGGGGGGAAACCCATTTTAAAGGCCATGTTTCGGCCGCCCAAAGACTGCCTTAGGACTCCCTTTTTTTGTCTTGGTCCAAGCACTATTTCACCACTCTTGAACTCTTCTTTCATTACACACTTCTCTCTAACCAACTCAAGCAAGAACTCTCTAAAACTGTGGCTGAAAATTCGGATTTTGCAAGAAGAAAGGCTGAAAATTTCGGATTATTGAGGAGCTATAAGGAGAGATCTTTGGTGTTGAGCTCCCTAACTAGCTAGGTGTTTGGAAGAGCTTGTGGGTATCACTATTTGAGGCCTCCTCCTTTGAAGGCTAGACACATTCAAGAACATCATCACCTACCTCTTTTTCATCTACAACATCTTGTTCTAGAGAAGTTGATTCTATGAACACCCTATGGTTGTTTTGTTATGTTTAAAAGCGTATTATTTCACATACATTTTGATCCTTATTCTTGGGTTTTGTTTATGTTTTAAAATGGTAAAATTTCAGATTGGTAACCATATGTTAAAACATAAATTCCGCTGCGTTTTTATAGTTTAAATGGTTAAACTAGTTAGTTTTACATGTGACAAAACCCAACACTTTAAAATCTTTTATTCTTAATATAGAAAATCAAATTGATCATAAGGTTAAGATAATTCGAAGTGATCAAGGGATTAAGTTTAAGAATCAAGTTCTTGACTCATTTTGTAACTCAAAAGGGATTTCCAGACAATATAGTGCTTCAAAACTCCTCAAATTGTGTCTTGTCTTTGTCATACAATCTAAGCATTGTTACAAAAGGTATTTCTTAAAAATTTGTTAAGTATGAGTTCTTTCGAAGAGAAATTAACCCTCAGAAGATATCTTATTTGTCTTCCGAATTTCCAAAGAGTTTTTAGTCTCGGAAGAATATTTGATGTTATATCGAATCTATTTTGAAGCTTGAAAACTTCTTCATTCGAAGACCTCCTTACTCTCGGAAGTAAATTTCTCTTAGGATGAAATTTACCTTCGGAAGTAAGTTTGGCTTCAGAAGAGATTACTCTCGGAAGAAAGCTTTACTGTGTAACAGAAATCTTTTGGGCCCCACTCTATAAAAAGGTAAAGATTTTATTAATGATGTCGGAATATTTTAAATGGTTTTAACCTTACCGCCCTTGTCACATCACACTCCAAACTGTCACTTCAGCTTATCCATCTGTCATTCCACCTATTTAAATACTTCCGACCTACCCTTTTAATCTTTTTACCAATTTGACAGCCCTTAGTTTCCTTCGTCTTCACTTTACTCCCAAATCAACTTCATTTCCTTTGTAATTTCCCAACAATGGCACTAAACCCTCAGCACAACCAAGTCGCACTCCTTAACTCTTCCAAGGATGCTGACTTCTCAAAAATCATCCAGTTCCTAACCCAGTCCACCTACTACACAACGTTAACTATTAACCCTAATATTTACTAAAACCACATGGCCGAGTTTTGAGGAAATGGTCAGATTGACACTCTGAACGGAGTTAGGGTCATTAGGTCAAGAATTTGCGGCCAAGAATTGGTCATATCTGAACAAACCATCAGGGAGCACCTAGAGCTTCATAATGAGGATTCTCCTACTGAATTCCCCAAATCTAGTTTAGAGGACACATATGCCCAAATGGGATATGGTAGAGATGTAAGCAAGTCCATTGTCTACCAGTTCAACTTCTCTTACAGCTAGAAGTTCTTGCTTCACATTGTTCTACACTATCTATCAAACAAGTCCGGGGGTTGGGATCAAATTCCCTATGATTTAGGATGACTGGTTCACGGGTTGGTAAAGGGCCTCAGGTTTAACTATTCAAGATTTATGCTAAACAACCTCAGAGGAAACCTTCAAAGGGAGACATTTTACATGTATCCCAGGTTTATTCAACATATAATCAACTGTGAGTTGGATCAGGAGAAGCTTGTCTGTGTAGCTACTCTACCTATCCCTCACATGAGCCCGACCATCTTCAAGGTACTGAAGAGGGTGTCCACCAACTTCACTGGAAGACATACTGCGCTTCTTCCAGGTATGATTGAGCAAATGGCTCCTAGTGGCATCCCTATTAACCTCACAGGTGATGAACACACACCAACAATAACCACCTCAATGCCAAATCTTCCTTCCCATCCCATCAAATACATATCAGAGACACTCCAAGCGATCCCTTGTTTAATCTTATCAAGTTCCCCCTATTCAATCCAAAAAGGCTAGAGTGGAAACATGGTCTCCCACTCAGTCTAAGGTCCAACTATCTTTCACAATTGACCTCAATATGGGTATTGAGTCTCCTCAGTCTCAATCCCATGACCCCCAAACTCAAACTTTAAGCCCTCAGGGTGAGTCACTATACTCCCCTGAGCAGCCAAAAAGGGACAGCCCAATCATAGGCTTAATGCCTCTAGACATTTATCAAGGTCCCAGGTCATTAGGCATAACTTCCATATCCTTCACTGACCTTTTAATAGGTACTGATGAAGAAATCATGTCTCTTCAAGGCCATGATGTTGATCTACAACACCCATCTAAGGATCAACTAAGCCTATAGAAACCTCTGATTTCTAGCCCCCATCAGAGAACCCAAACTAAGGTGAGTCCCACTAATGTGGAATGGACTCATGTAGATTCAGCTGCCACTACTGAGAGTGTCTTAGTGGACTCTTAGGACAGTGGTATCATCTCTTAGACTGAATCTACAACAACTTTGCCTCTTGATGACTCTGAAAGAGACATCATTAAGCAAGGGAAACCGGGGTGCCAAGAAACCAAATCTAGTGGTAAGGATGAACATACTAGGTATGTTACCTCATCTCCCCGTGATTTTTCTAAAGAAGATGATGGAAGTATGCAACTCACAATAAGAGACATACTTTGTAAAGTCTCAAACCTTGAATCCAGGGTTAAGACTTTAAGAGGTAGGTCTGCCACTCAGCAACTTGAGATTGAAAATCTCAAGGCTCAACTAGCTGAGAAATAGTTTGAGAAATCTGTTAGGCATGTACCAGTCCAAGTCTCACTGACTTCTTCCTCTAGCTCATCAAGCTCTCAAGATGATGCTACCAAAAATGGGGAGAATATCAGAGTGAAACACATGCGGAGCAGCAAAGCTTGGCTCTTTCTACACTATCTTCAAGATACCTGGTCAGCAAGCAACAATTTTCCCTGAGCCTCCTGCTATTATCCTTCATGTGGACCCAAGGATGCTCATAGATCTGAATAGGTTCTTAACTAAGTTCCTAATAGGCTCCTCACTTGAATAACCAAATCCAGATGTTGTTATGGCATACTTTGGAGCTGAAGAGCTTCAAAGGTTGAATGCACCTCCTACCACTGAGGAAGGAGTTGGTCAATATAAGGTCCACATTGAACCTGAGATTGTTCAAAGGGGATATAGGGACTGATGGCTAGCAACTGAATCAGTTGGGATAGGTAGTGCAATCCCTCTAACTTCCTAAGCTGAAGTACAAGCTGCGAAAGGGTTATCATCTTTGTCTGATGATCTAATTATCACATAGGCAATTCTTGAACTGGCCTCGAATATAAATAATGAAGACTTTCTCAAACCCCTCTCACTCAAACACCTTCATCACCACAAGCTCAAATCACCACCAACCAACCTGAATTCTCTGCACCTGAACCTCCAAAGACTCAAGCTTCTGAAGATATCAAAGGCAAAAGGAAGTTGACTGTGGAAGAATTGTTAGAGGAGGAATGGTTGGAAAAGTTTAAGAGAAAAGGTAGACTCCCTATTGGGAAGCTATTAGCTGCAAGTAGCAAAGCAGCTGTGGCAAACCAGGAGACTATCAATAACCAAAAGAGGGTGGAAATCATTAACAGACTTGTCAATCATGGAGCAACAAGTGAAGATATGCTCCTCCTACCACTTAGAGAGCTGGTGGAGTTAGAAAAGACAACTCTGCTATAGAAAGAACAAGGGGAAGTAGCAAGGTTGGACTTAGAATCAGAAAAGCAGAGAAAGAGGAAGCTGAACAACAGCTGAGGAATGAAAGGATAGCTCTCTTAAGTTCTAAGGGATATTCTCTTGAAGAACTAGCTCCACATGATAATGACACAATCTTGTGGCTTTTCCACAAAGAGCAAGATCAAATGGACAAGGAGAGAAAAAGAATATCCAGGGAAAAGCTTAGGGAGAAGAAGAAGAAAGAGGAAGTAGCTCAACTTGTGGCAGGCAAGAAGATGGGAGACAAAGCTTGGATGAAGGCTTATCTCCAGGCCCATGGCTTCTCAGGCAGACAAGTTGGCCCCACGTCGAAAAGGACCCTGTAGCGACATGTCAGTGACATCAAGGCTGAAATTTGCTCAGGAAGAAGGAAATAGGTATACAAAATGTAAGGCCGCGTTCCCGGAACACTCAAAGTTGGTCAATTATCGCACATAAAACATATGATTTACATTAACTTTACTAAAACATTGCAGCGGAATCATTTTAAACAACCATTTCTTTTCATAAAAATAATTGCTTTTGCAAAATAATACAACATTCATTACAAAATATCGTTTGTTTGCATTACAATGCAAAAACATTATCGCAACATAGAATGGATGCCATCCAAATAATCCAACTAGCCACCCCGCGCCATCCTCAGCAACAATTACCTGCCAACTGGAAAACGCATAAAAATCAGCGTTACTGAGTGAATTCTAGTTTTAGAAAACTTTATATTACCTTCCATTCGTTAAAACATTTTCTTTACTATCGCACGTGATCACACATCATACGTACATCAAGGTAATAATTATTATCTTCATCATCGTTCGTTTCGTACATATCGCACGTTTCACACGTTTCGTACTTATCGCACTTTTCGTACTTTCATTATCTTTCCCTTCTATCTAGCTCCTGTCAAATGCGTAACCCCCCTCTTGAGCACAAGCCATATCATCTAGGGTTAAGCGTCAAGGACCCCATATCACATATCGCACGTATGGAGTAGTCACATAGACTAACTCCCCGTGTGTGTGAACCCTTAAGGGTTAGCCAAGATCGCACGCTGTAACACACAGTTGAGCTGACAACTCTCAATGAGTTGTGAACCTCCTTTCATTTGCTTGCAAGACTTTCATTCGTTCATTCATTATGTTCCACTTTAATTATCTTAAATCTTTCCCTTCATTAAGATAATACTTTACGTTCATTATCATAATCACACCACGTAAAGTCACGTCAACATACGTAATAAGGAACATAAAAAACACATCATACATAATCATACATAATCATACATAAGCATAGCATCAATCTCACATCATCCTCATGCCACATCATACATCACCCATCACCTCCCCTATGACCTTAAAAAGTCAACTTTCATTACCCTCGGGAATCTCACAAGTCAAAGCCTACATTCCACTTTTTCCCTAAAAATCAGAAAAATAATCTGTCTTAGGCGCATGGGCACTATGCAGGCGCATGGGCAACACTTAGTCAATTCTGGGAAGTTTCTAGGCGCATGGGCACTATGGAGGCGCATGAGTGCCTGGGCGCATGGGCTTCCTAGGCGTCTGGACACTTAGCCAATTTCAGCCTTTTCAAGGCACATGGCTACTATTTGGGCGTGTGGGATTTTGACGCATGAGAACACTTAGGCAATTTTAACCGTTGGGCGAATGGGCCACTATTTAGGCGCATGGGCACTCTAAATCACACTTAAACTTCATGATTCGGTCGCCAATCATCATCTAACATGTTCTAAGCTTAAATATTACATTCTAAGCTATAGAAACACATTCATAACATAATCATAACCGTATAAACACCCAAATCAAACCCCACCTGAAAACACATTCATACACATACATACGGGTGTAAACCCATTTTATAAAAATGAACATTCATGCATTTCCAGCCCCAAATCATTTTAAAAAAGTAAAAAGGGGGTCCTCGAACTCACCTTAGCAGCCCTTTGGGTATGACTTTCTTGAAAAACCCGTTTGCAAATTGAGTTCTACCACCTAGAAACCCACCAAACACACACCACCGAACACACAAACACACATAAGCATGCAATCGAGGCAAAGGCCAGTCAAGAACATCATAAAACCATGAAATCTTACCTTGAATTCGGAATCTTCTTCTTGTTCTTCCAAAACCCGAGAGTTTCAGCTCTTCTTTCTCTCTCTCTAAAAATCCGAATAAAAAGGTGAAAAGTAACATGGCATGGGCGGCCATGTTGCTTTTACACCCACCTTTCAAACATATTGTCCTTTTTGACACTTTTAACCCCTTGGCTTAGGTTAAATTGCATTTCCTTCTTTTCCTTCACTTTTATTCATTCTTTCTTGCCATGAAGAAAATAACCGGGTATTACAAGTCCACCCCCCTTATATAGGTTTCGTCCCCGAAACCTTTTATTCCTCAAATAATTTTGGGTAATGTTGTCTCATCTCCTCTTCCGTCTCCCACGTAGACTTAGATCCCAACCTGTGTTTCCACTGTACACGCATAAGAGGAACTACTTTATTCCTTAACCTCTTCTCCTTACGATCAATGATTGCCACTGGTTGCTCCACATAATTGAGCCATTCATCCAGCTCGATATCTTCCAGTGGTACAATCATATCCTCGTCAGACAAACACTTCCTTAGATGAGATACATGGAATGTCAGGTGAATTCCACTGAACTCATCTTGTAGCTCCAATCTATAGGCCACCTCCCCTACTCGAGCAATGATTCGAAAGGCCCTATTTACCTTGGGCTCAACTTGCCCCGCTTTCTAGACCAAATGATGCCTTTCCAGGGTGAGACTTTCAACATAACTCGATCATCCACCTGGAACTCAATCGGTTGATGTCTTTTATCGGCATAGGACTTCTGCCTATCTTAGCTGCCTTCATAAAGGCTTTGATCCTTTCCACCTTCTCAGTCGTAGCCTCAATCACCTCGACGCTCCCTAACTCTTTCTGACCAATATCACCTCAACACACAGATGTTCTACATCTCGTACCGTATAGCATCTCATAAGGGGGCATACCAATGCTGGCATGGTAATTGTTATTGTATGAGAATTCAGCTAACGGTAAGTGGTCATCCAAACTTCCTCCAAAGTTGATGACGCATGCCCGAAGCATCTTCAAGCGTCTGAATCGTCCTCTCCGACTGACCATCCGTCTGAGGATGATAAGCCATGCTAATATGTAACCTCGTTCCTATCGCATCATGGAACTTCTTCCAAAACTTAGATGTAAACCGGGTGTCACGGTCAGACAAAATAGACACCGGTACACCATGACGAGACACAATCTCCTTAATGAACAGATCCGCCAACCTCTCGGATGAATATGTCTCTTGGATTGGTAGGAAGTGAGCACTCTTCGTTAGACGATCAACTATCACCCATATAGCATCATACCCTCTTGCGGTACGCGGTAGCTTCGTAATAAAGTCCATGGTGATATGCTCCCACTTCCACTCCGGTATATCCAATGGTTGGATCTTTCCGTACAGTTTTTGATGCTCGGCCTTCACTTATAAGCAAGTAAGGCACTTACTCACATACTCCGCCACATCGCGTTTCATACCCAGCCACCAATAATCTTTCTTCATATCTTGATACATCTATGTAGTACCGAGATGAATGGAGTATCGAGTCTTATGAGCTTCTCCATGATCTTCCCACGTAGATCCCCATAACGAGGAATCCACATCCGTCCGAATCGGGTTCTAACACCGAGTCTATTTTCACCCAACTCCGCGAACAGACCTCTCTTTCTTTCAGAGTTAAGATGATCTTCTCTCAACCCCTCATCTTGAAACTCCTTGACCTGCTTCATAACATCAGAGGTCATAATCAACTGATAAGCTTTCACCGAATAGGCTCGCGTCTTTCCTTTCGACTAAGGGCGTCTGCCACCACGTTGGCCTTGCCCGGATGATAATGGATCTCATAATCATAATCCTTTATGACCTCTAACCATCTCCTTTGCCTCATGTTCAGATCCTTTTGCTCGAAGAAGTACTTCAAGCTCTTGTGGTCCGTGAAGATTGTGCACTTTGTTCCATACAGGTAGTGCCTCCAAATCTTTAATGCAAAGACCACAGCTGCTAACTCCAAGTCATGAGTAGGATAATTAACCTCATGAACCTTCAGTTGTCGGGATACATAAGCTATAACCTTTCCTCGCTGCATTAAAAACGCAACCCAACCTCGAGTAAGAAGCATTTGAATAGACCACCAAATCCTCACTTCCCTCGGGTAAAGACAAGACAGAAGCCTGAGTCAACCTCGCCTTTAACTCCTCAAAAGCCTTCTCTTGATCTTGACTCCACACAAACTTCACATCCTTATGGGTCAACTTAATCAACGGAGAAGCTATCTTGGAGAAGTCTTGGATGAATCTTCTGTAATATCCCGCCAACCCCAAGAAACTACGGATCTCAGATGGCGTCTTTGGAGACTTCCATTGCATCACCGCTTCCACCTTCGCTGAGTCTACCATAATCCCTTCAGGATTCACTACATGACCCAAGAATTGAACCTCGCGCAACCAGAACGCACACTTGGAGAACTTGGCATACAACTTCTCCTTTCTTAATGTCTCCAACACTTCCCGAATGTGACCGGCATGCTCCTACTTGCTCTTCGAATAAATCAGGATATCATCAATAAACACAATCACTGATTTATCCTACATTGGCCGACACACTCGATTAATCAAGTCCATAAAAGCAGCTGGCGCGTACGAAAAGCTGTTTTAGGAATATCTTGCTCCTTCACTTTCAGCCGATGGTAACCAGATCGAAGGTCTATCCTTGAGAACCAACTGGCACCTTGGAGCTGATCAAAGAGATCATCAATTCTCGGTAGCGGATACCGATTCTTGACCGTCAACTTATTCAACTCACGGTAGTCTATGCACATTCTCATACTACCATCCTTCTTTTTCACAAATAAGATTGGAGCACCCCAGGGAGAGATACTCGGTCTAATGAACCCCTTATCAAGCAACTCCTGCAATTGCTCCATCAGTTCCTTCATCTCGGTCGGAGCCAACCCATACGGTGCCTTAGCTACGGGTTGGGCACCGGGTACTAGGTCAATCTGAAACTCAATCTCATGATCCGGTAGCACTCCTGGTAAGTCCTCTGGAAACACGTCCGGAAAGTCACACACAACTGGTACATTGAAAAGTTGTGGTGTTTGCGTATATACATCCTTCACGTAGGCCAAGTAGGCACTACATTCATGCCTCATTCACTTTCCTGCCAGTGCCATCGAAATCACTTTCGGGATCATCGTGACCCGATCACCACAAACCGTCATCAAACTCCCGTCAGGCGCTGTCAATCAAATCATCTTCTTGCGACAAACAATGTTCGCCTCGTAGTCCGCCAACCAATCCATTCCTAGAACTACATCGAAGTCGCCTAAGGTCATCACGAATGGTCTAACAGGAAACTTGTGACCTTCTAATTCTACGTCACAACCTTCTATCAGCTCAGAAATCCTGGTAGACTTACTTATGACAGTTTCTACATTGAAGGGCTTATCTATACTCCTACTACATAAAAGCAGCTGGCGCGTTGGTTAAACCAAAAGACATAACAAGAAACTCATAATGTCCATAACGCGTACGAAAAGCTGTTTTAGGAATATCTTGCTCCTTCACTTTCAGCCGATGGTAACCAGATCGAAGGTCTATCCTTGAGAAGCAACTGGCACCTTGGAGCTGATCAAAGAGATCATCAATTCTCGGTAGCGGATACCGATTCTTGACCGTCAACTTATTCAACTCACGGTAGTCTATGCACATTCTCATACTACCATCCTTCTTTTTCACAAATAAGATTGGAGCACCCCAGGGAGAGATACTCGGTCTAATGAACCCCTTATCAAGCAACTCCTGCAATTGCTCCATCAGTTCCTTCATCTCGGTCGGAGCCAACCCATATGGTGCCTTAGCTACGGGTTGGGCACCGGGTACTAGGTCAATCTGAAACTCAATCTCATGGTCCGGTGGCACTCCTGGTAAGTCCTCTGGAAACACGTCCGGAAAGTCACACACAACTGGTACATTGAAAAGTTGTGGTGTTTGCGTATATACATCCTTCACGTAGGCCAAGTAGGCACTACATTCATGCCTCATGCACTTTCCTGCCAGTGCCATCGAAATCACTTTCGGGATCATCGTGACCCGATCACCACAAACCGTCATCAAACTCCCGTCAGGCGCTGTCAATCAAATCATCTTCTTGCGACAAACAATGTTCGCCTCGTAGTCCGCCAACCAATCCATTCCTAGAACTACATCGAAGTCGCCTAAGGTCATCACGAATGGTCTAACAGGAAACTTGTGACCTTCTAATTCTACGTCACAACCTTCTATCAGCTCAGAAATCCTGGTAGACTTACCTATGACAGTTTCTACATCGAAGGGCTTATCTATACTCCTACTACTAACAGGCAGTTTAGCATAGAAAGCAACAGAAATAAAACTTTTACTAGCACCAGAATTAAATAACACAGAAGCTAGAGTTTGGTTTACTAGAAACGTACCTGACACAACATCGGGGTCCGTCCTAGCCTCCTCCTGCATCATCGTGAACGCTCTGGCACTCGCCCTCCGCCCTTCTCATCCAGCCTTCTTTGCTCCCGAACCTTCAGCCCTTGGCTTCTTGCAATCCCTGCTCAGATGGCCATTTTCCCCACAATTATAACACCTTATAACTCCACAGTCTCTCGACATATAACCAGGCTTCCCACACTTGAAGTAGATGTTTGATCCCCATATGCATTCCCCTGAATGCTCCTTCCCGCATTTACCACATCTCTTCGATCCTGCACCAGATGTGACCACACACCGGTCACCCACCCTCATAGCTTTGTTGTTTGGGGCTGTCCCGCCACGCCCAAACCTCTTCCCGTTCCAGTCCCGATCACCACCACCTTTCTTGCTCACCTCAGCCACCACCACCTCCCACTCATCATACAGTCTCCCTGCCAGGTCAACCGCCGATCTGAACGTGCTTGGTCGGGCGGAGATCATGTGCCTGCGGATGTCCGCCAGCAAGCCCCGAATGTACCTCTTGATCTTCCGTGACAGAGATGCCACCTGATCCGGCACTAGGCGTGCCATCTTGTTAAACTTGGTGGTGTATTGCTGATGTGTCATGGTTCCCGCCTCCAGCTGTAGGAACTCCCTTTCCACCTTGTCCATCTCTCGGTAAGGACAAAACTCCTTAATCGCCAACTTCTTCAGCTTCGACCACCTCATTCTTCCAATTGCCCGACTACCCTCGGCTTGGACAATATTGTCCCACCCTCACAGAGCCGAGTCCACAAATGAATGAGTGGCAAACTTCACCTTCTGATCCTCCCGACACTCGCTGATATCCAGAACAGTCTCCATCTCTCTCACCCATCGGTGAGCAGCAACATCAGTGCCATTTCCATCAAAGGTCGGGTGTGACAACCGACCTCCAGGTTGTTACCCTAACCCTAGATTACTTGCATCATTATCCATGTTATGAGTGCTAATAATTGAAACTATTCAACCCTACTATGAAATTGGAATCAATTCTTACTATTTGATGTAAATTATGATTTCATGTGATTTTTATTATTGACTTTTAACCAAATTAGGTTTCTACCTTTTAAAAATTACTGTTCCGGGAATGTCAACTAGCCACCCTTACAAAACTAAACTAAAGAGAAGGCAATTAAAATGTGAGCATACACACTCACACTTACATAATTTCGGCCATGCATGCATGGGCATGCATTAGATACTTCAAACCACCTTCCACTAAATAATACATAATACCCAATACTACAAAATTACACTACACAACAAAAATTTCAATTAAAATTAAATCAAAAACCCTTCCCCACTACCCTCCAAGAACGGCCGCCCCCCCCCCCCCCCCCCCTCACCACTCTCCTCTCCTCTTCACCACCACCCCACACAACCACTTATCTTTCATGCATCTCTCTCCCTCTCTCTCCCTCTCTCCCTTAATTCGAATCAGCTGGACCAAAACACACACACACATCTCACAACACCCTCCAACAATTCTCTCTAGTCTTGTGAAGAAAAATTCAAAGACCACACCAAGATTCATTCGGCCAAGAGCAAAACCGCAAAGGAGTGGCCTTGTTCGCAAGATTTGGTCACACAACCATGTTTGTTCCACCTTTCCAGCCTTAGTTCGAGTTTCTCCATTCAAGTCCAAGGAGTTTCAAGCCATTCATGGCCATCAACACCTTCTAAACCGTGAGATACATCGAGTGTAAGCTCAAGTTGTCGGTTTTGTGACATTTCTCTTGTTTTCTCCATTTATCATCTATGAACCGTGTATTTCCTTGCTGTAGCAGAAACATCTCACCATCATCTCGTTCTTAAGGAGTTCCCAATGTTCTTGAAGGTAAACTTCATGTTATGTTAGTCATTCTTGAGGTGGAAACCGATTTCCACCATGAAAACCCTCATTTTGAGTGTTTTGTCATCATCTAACTTGTGAAAGCTTAAACTCTTGTAAACCAAACTTGTGACCTGCATTTTTATGACTTAATGGACTCCCAAGAACCTGTTTTTAAAAGTTCCAAGTGGCTACATACTCAAATCCACGGTTGATACATGGATTTCACCTTGAAACCCTCCTTTCTACATGTAACAACACCCTCTTGAACATTTGTTTGAAAAATCCTTTTAACCAAGACCCATAACCTAATCATGAACGACTTAATGACACCTTAATAATATGTTTATGAAGTTAAACAGAGTGTTGGTAACATTTAAACTCAAGTTAAGATGGTTTACTAGTGTAATTGTCGGTTATGGCATTTTTCTACATATTTGAAGCATATGGATGTATAGATCAACAAGGAAACATGTTGGGACTGAAATTACAGTAGGATTTAGTGAATATTAGAAGTGTTAGCAATATTTAATCTCTGGAATAAAGGACATGTTGTGATTTACCCTCTTTTAGTCACTTTCGGGACCCGAAAACATGGTAAAATGACTTAAAAATAGTAAGAATACAAATTTAACATTCTTAAAAAGAATTCCAGGCTCAAAAATGATAAATAAAGTACTCTGGAGTCAATAGATAATTTAAATGGTCAAAGACACAAATAAATGACATTTTAACTAAAAACGGGTACAAACCGAGCATCGTTTTTGAGAAAAATCCATAAAAATGGAGTTTAAAACTAAGATTTATAAAAATCATATGATTTCAGTAAGTTAAGTAATAAAAGACTTAAAAGATTTGAAAAATTGGTCAAACAAGCTTTAAATGGTCAAACCCGGTCAAAACCGCGTATTAATGGGTCAAACGTAAAACAAGATTTTTAACTATAAAAGGCCAATTTACACAATTTAAGGACTTAAAAATTTATAAAGAAATATTTTAGAAAATATATACTGGTCCAAGATTTAAATTTAGGAAAACTCCAAATTACTGTTAAAACTATCCGGCTTTTACCGTAACCGGGAGCGTTAAACGCGCAGTTTTTAAAATCGAACCCGTAGACTAAAGTTTTGAAGCACTTACTCCATAATAATCATAATATGACTCTAATAATCTGATTTTTGGACTTAAATGACATAAAAGGCAAGAAACTAAACTTAAGGGTAGAAACTGTCAATTTTGAAACTTGAGGGACTAAACTGTAAAATTTTTCCAAACCTTATAACCGACTTTCAGGAAACTAATAAACACTTGAACAACAAAATCTCTTAATATACTGAATCTAATGAAGTGAAAATCCCCAATTTTCATGAAGACGCCTTGACTTGCCATAAAAGGAAACTTTTTATACAAATCTTCACGAAACCAAAGCCGTACCCAATAGCTAAACTCTTGACACCATTGTTACACATTGAATGAGTTTAGGGCAGTAGATTATTGCTTAATATGTACATGTTAGGGTGCTAGACTTGTGACACTTCCCGGCACACCAAGAGACTTTGATTTGGAAACCTAAGGTGAGTTCTAGTGATCCCCCTTTTTACTACTGTTTTGGGATGAAACATGCTCTTCTTTTTATGAACTATGATTGTGCTTTATTTGATGATTCTATGTGGGATTTGTGGTTACCTGCTGATTCATATATCATGATCATTAATTCTTTCGTGAACCGCTTGATTTATATGGATAGATCTATTTAGGGAATCCCCCACACACAGTGGCTTCCGTTCCAGGAAGGTTACCCCACTGAGATCCTGAGGGATCGTTGTGGCATGTAACAAGTTTTGTTAAGATTCTATGGTGAACCATCCGGGCAGGTAGGGTTCACTGGTTTGGGGCTCAGTTTCTTCCTTCGGGAATATCCGGTAAAACACAACTTTAGAAGAGGCTAACCGGGACTGAGTGCAGGGTTGATTATGATTTTATTTTTCCCACGATGATAAACAATGATTATTTTCTTTTAATCAAAGAAGGATTTATTAAGTCCTTTTGTTTTTAAACTTTAAGTACTTGAATTCACCAACTTTTTAGTTGACACAATTTTCTTTTGAGCATGTTTCAGGTAATATATGAAGAGATCCTAGAAGTTGTGAAGACCTAGACTTATCCCCGTGACATGGCATTGGCTTATTTCCTTGATGAAACAATTGAACAATTTATATTTTGTGTTGAACAAGTACAATTTCATTTTTATGGATGATTGTAAAACTTATTTGGGGCTTGATGTGTCTCTAGCCCTGTTACCTTTTTAAAACTCTAATGCCATGTGATATTCTCTCCTTTGAGCTCTTATAATGGTTTGTTTCCGCTGCCATATGTTGTTGCTAGTCTGTGACGTCCCACCCTACCTGGGCCCGGGGTGTGACATCGGGGGCCTGCATCTTTGAAATGCCCCGTAGTTACAGCCTCGTGCTGCCTCAAGCACAGGCACTTCCTCTTCCTCTTCATCAGAAGAGACAACCGTCTCAGTCTCGGGCTGTCCCCTTTCACCCGTAGGCCTATTCCTTTCCCTCCTTTCTCCGTCCCTTACCGCCTTGATCACTTCGGTCACCACAGACGGCAAGACTGTCTGCATAACCTGATGCACCTCTTCCACAATAGCCTCCCTTACTGAGGCTCTCAAGTTAGCACTCTCATCCCCAGCCTCCGGATGAGGGGTCTCAGGTTCTTCATGAACCACCTCTTCAGCTCTGGGTCTTCCTCTCGTGGCCCGTGGTCCAACACCACGTCCACCACGAGCTCCACCATGTGAAGCCTTCGAAGATCTACCACCGGCCATCCTCTAAACACGCTATAAGATTCAAACACTAACACGGTCATTCAAGGGGATAGCTTAGTTTATGTCAACTATAGTAAGTCCCTAATTACAGTGGCCAGTTGTGATTAGCCACTTACTTTACTCTTTATACCCCAAGCATTTCCTATCCTGACTACATCAGTATCTAAATCTACTAAAGGCACATAAACCACATAACATGCGCATGTAATACCGGTTATTATTAAAGAAATACCTGATGGCATGCAGCTACTTGGACTGGCATCCCTTCCCTTTATCCCATTTTTGGTTTAAGTTTAGGTTTATTTTAAAAATATTTACCCGTTTCACTTAAACTTTGGCTCTGATACCAACTTGTAAGGCCCCGTTCCCGGAACACTCATAGTTAGTCAGTTATCGCACATAAAACATATGATTTACATTAACTTTACTAAAACATTGTAGCAGAATCATTTTAAACAATCATTTCTTTTCATAAAAATAACTACTTTTGCAAAACAATATAACATTCATTACAGAATATCATTTGTTCGTATTACAATGCAAAAACATTATCGCAACATAGAATGGATGCCATCCAAACAAGCCAAGTAGCCACCCCGCGCCATCCTCAGCAACAATCACCTGCCAACCGGAAAACACATAAAAGTCAGCGTTGCTGAGTGAGTTCTAGTTTTATAAAACTTTATATTACCTTCCATTCGTTAAAACATTTTCTTTACTATCGCACATGATCACACATCATATGTACGTCAAGGTAATAATTATTATCTTCATCATCGTTAGTTTCATACATATCGCACGTTTCGTACATTTCGTACTTTCATTATCTTTCACTTCTATCTAGGTCCTGTCATATGCTTAACCCCCTTCTTGAGCACAAAGCCATATCATCTAGGGTTAAGCGACAAGGACCCCATATCGCATATATCGCACATATCGCACGTATGGAGTAGTCACATAGACTAACTCCCCCTGTGTGTGAACCCTTAAGGGTTAGCCAAGATCGCACGCTGTAACACACAATTGAGCTGACAACTCTCAATGAGTTGTGAACCTCCTTTCATTTGCTTGCAAGACTTTCATTCGTTCATTCATTATGTTCCACTTTCATTATCTTAAATCTTTCGCTTCATTAAGGTAATACTTTACGTTCATTATCATAATCACACCACGTAAAGTAACGTCATCATACGTAATAAGGAACATAAGAAAACAATTCATACATAATCATACATAACCATAGCATCAATCACACATCAACTTCATGCCACATCATACATCACCCATCACCTCCCCTATGACCTCGAAACGTCAACTTTCATTACCCCCGGGAATCTTCCAAGTCAAAGCCTACATTCCACTTTTTCCCCTAAAAATCAGAAAAATAATCTAAGTCTTAGGCGCATGGGCACTATGCAGGCGTATGGGTAACACTTAGTCAACTCACCTTAGCATCCCTTTGGGTATGACTTCCTTTAAAAACTCGTTTGCAAATTGAGTTCTACCACCTAGAAACCCACCAAACACACACCATCGAACACAAAAACACATATAAGCATGCAACCGAGGCAAAGGCCAGTGTAAAACATCATAAAACCATGAATTCTTACCTTGAATTCGGAATCTTCTTCTTGTTCTTCCAAAACCCCAGAGTTTCAGCACTTCTTTCTCTCTCTCTAAAAATTCGAATGAAAAGGTGAAAAGTAACATGGCATGGGCGGCCATGTTGCTTTTACACCCACCTTTCAAACATATTGTTCTTTTTGACACTTTTAACCCCTTGGCTTAGGTTAAATTGCATTTCCTTCTTTTCCTTCACTTTTATTCATTCTTTCTTCCCATGAAGAAATTAACCGGGTGTTACACAAAAGTATATAGAGGATGACTTTCAAACCTTCACCAAAGCCTTAACCTCAACCTGAACCAATCTTCCCTATCAAAACTGAGCCAACCACTGACCCTTACACCCCTGAACCCACATCATTAAACATACCCTCATCCTCTCCTATTATATCACAACAACCACCACCACTACCTATCCTTAAACCCAAAACGCTTGCAAGAATTCAACCATTATCCACCCATCAACCACCCAAGCCATCCTCTTAATCATCCAAACCTCTAACCTTGGAAGAATTCAAAGAGATCAAGAGGAAGCTCATCAACTGCACTACTCTGAGCGACATCTCTTGTGAGAAGGGGTCGATCAAATTATCCTTCACTGATGGCTCCTCATGTTCCCTCACAAGAGATTAATTCCTTGATCTGCCAAGAGGAACATTGGACCAGGCTCTCATACTCTTCGCAACTAAATCTGACTCCCTTGAGGAAGAAGAGAAGAAACTAAGAAGAAGGCTAGTGAATCTGGTGGATCCTAGGGAAAGCTACCATCTCAGCCCCTTGTTCTCTGCTACAGTCTAGCAGATTTGATATTGAGTAGCAGACTTTGTTCTCTGCTACACTCCAGTGGAGGTTCAATACTCTTCTCACAACTTTGTTGTAGAAAGAGAGAATGGTGAAGTCAACAGACTTAGGGGTTGTTTGTTTTGGTCTGACCGGGCTGACCCGGCTGACCCGGCTGACTTGGTCAGCAGGTCAGCCCGTTTGATACGCGATTGTAGCTGCTGACCGGGTCATATATGTCTGACCCAAACTTTGAAAAACACATTGCTGACCCAGGCCACTCTCCCCTCACAACCGTCGTTCAGTCCCTTTTTCCGGCGTCTTCTCGCCGGAGATGACGACGGTGTTAGTGTAGAGTTAACTAATGGTCCAATTTCACGGGCTTTTGATCTGTTACTCCGGTTTTTCAACCGCCGGAGAAGAGATCCGAGCAACCCGAACCCGATTTGCTTCGAATCGGGTTTGGGTTTGTGGACCCTCGCGGCGGCGTCAAGAACCACCGTCGGGAAACGGAGGGGCACGGCGGCGTTGTTGTTACATGGGCTCTTGAGGTCCCTCGCCGGAAAATCAAGAAACGGCGAGTTTCTAAACTCCGGCGAGTCGTGAAACGCGAACATACAGACATGATTGATGCAGAAATTGCGAGCTGTGGTGGAAGAAGATGATGATTCGATTATGGGTTTTCGTTTTCTGATGTTGAGAGTCGTTTTTCCGGCGTCGGTGGTGGTGGATCTCAGCCGTGTACGGCGGTCGGCGATGGGTATGTATATGTGTATATATCATTCAGGCCACTCTCTCACGCCGGAAAAAGGGGCTGAACGCCGGAAAAAGGGGCTGAACGACGGTAATCATCATTCCTTTATGTAGATGTGTATGTATATGGGTATGTAGATGTGTATGTAGATGGGTATGTATATGTGTATATATCATTCAGCAGAGTCAGTCAGATACTAAATCAAACAGCCAAGTTTTAGTCAGATGCAGACTCAGTCAGAACCTCTTACTGGGTCAGCTTCTTACTCAGTCAGATCTTACTCAGTCAGCGCAATCAAACAGCCTCTTAATGTATCTTCTCTGCTACACTCTAGTAGATTTGACATTGCTATGTTAGCAGAGAAACCATTCTTCAATCCCTCAAACTCTGAAGTAGCTGCTCACATCAAAAACCATCAGAGCAGCCTTCATCTGGCTGAACTGACTACAAAGACCAAGATTGAAGAAGAGTTGAAGCTAAGAGAAAGGGAAGAAAAGAAAGGGTCAACCACGAAAGAAAAAGCTTTCTTTCAAATGGTTGAAGGACCTTAATTGAACCCATAGTTCGATAGGAGTATGAATACAACTCCCATAAACTAACTCTCTTTAGAGGAACCCATAGTTCGATAGGAGTATGAATACAACTCCCATAAACGAACTCTCTTTAGAGGAACACAACAAAGGGTGCATGTCATTCAAAGTAATAGACTAGATCTTCTGTCTACAAATGACTAGATCTTCTGGAAAGAATAAAGAGACAAATAAGTATCTTCTATCATTTGAAAGTTTTGAGAAGTAGAACTAAGTGAGGTTTTGGTAGCATCAGCCTTGGGGGAGTTTGTTGGATCAAGTAAGGCGGGTGCAACCAAAAATAACACTTAAAAACAGTTTTGGTACAACTGTGAAAGAACTTCCGAAACGAAAAGCTGCACTTTTGAAGATTAAGGCAAAAGAACATCCGAAGAGGAATCCTGACTTCCGAAGACAAATTCATCCTTCTTCCGAAGTTCAAGACTTAGAAGATTTCAAGATAATGACTTCCAAAGTATGAAGTCATGAAGATCAACACAAGTCTCGGAAGAAGTAGACTCTTCCAAAGTATAAGTGGCTTCGGAAGAAATTATTCTTCCGAAGCCAGTTAACCTTCGGAAGAACCTACTATGAACCAGTGGACATAAGTATGGTCCCTGTGACAAACCCTTGCAACCTCTAAGATACTGCATGGTGCTCTCCCACGCCCATGTAGTTGACCATACTTTATTCCACTAGTCATCCTTTATCAGTTAGTACATTTACCAACTTTAATTGGTGAAAAAAGGTAAGTCATGGACATGTCGTGACTACCAAAACTAGGATATTAATTTATCTTAGATATCGTACTTCTAGCAATGTAGTATTTGTTTAGTCGTAAGTTTCCAGCTGGTATCAAAGTATAACCGGGTTTAGATAGTAGTATATATAGTTTCTTATTGTAACTCATTCTGTATGCTTGAAAGAGTCTTGTAACACTTTGAATTGAGAAATAATATATACAAGTATCTTGAAAACCTATCTTTTGTGTTTGTTTACTTTTAATATTATTATCAACTCTTAAGGGATTCTGCATCATCAAACCAAGTGTGATTTAATGAGTTTGAGAGATAACAATTGTGTTGTGTGACCAAACTTGATCCTACAGAATATTTCTTGTCATAGATCTAAGACACGCTGAGAAGATTAAAGTTCAGTTGCTCGCAGTAGTTCACTTTATCAAAGCTCAGCAGTCCATTTGTCACAGATCCTTTACCCATAATTTTGCCACCTTGTGAATCTCCACCATATATGACAGTAGTTCCTTGGATATGCTTGAAGTCATGAAGGAGGGAACTGTATCCTGTCATGTGTCGGGAGCATCCACTGTCCACATACCATAAGTTGTTGGACCTGTATGGACGACCCTACAAGCACAAAAGAACTAGTTAACTTATGGAACCCAAGCCATGATGGTCTTGGGTTTCCCGTTTCTATCCATGATTGTAACTTCTTGATACTTTCCTCTAGGTTGTGGCTTAGAGGATGAAGCTTTGATGGATTTCTATTGGGGTCTTTTTGATTTCATCTGATCAATTTTAACTAAAGAGTCGAAAGAGTAGTCAAATCTTTGATCCTTATTTATGTAGAGAAATTGGGCACATATTTGATTTTCAGAAATCATTTTTGCGTTAGATCTTGGATAAGAACTAAATGATTGTTTCATATTTTGATTTTGATTTGTTTTGACACTCTTTGAGTGCCATTGATCATAGAAGTCATTATCAGAATTTGAACCCTTGATTGTTTATTATGTGATGGACTTCTACTTTTAGGCTTGACACTTGAAATTTGTGAGATGGGCTTGTTTTGAGGAATTCTCAAGCCTTTCTGTTTGAAGAAACAATTAGATGTATTGTGATTTGTCATATCACATATTGAACAATACTTGTTGAAATAATAGTTTGTTAGGACCGTGTACGTATGGAGTACTAACTGATAATGCGTGTATACCTAATCAAATAGTGCGGAATCCTATTTGATTGGAGATCCAATCAGTGAGAACGCAGTTTCGATCAATCTAGAGATTAATGAAACGTTATGAATGATCAGAACACGATCAACTGCGATATATGAAGTTGGAACAGGTTCTCTAGGGTCTCTGGACGGCAAGGGTACGTATGTGAGTCGAAATTCTTCAAGTGTTGCGTTTTTCCACGAATTAAGTGGTATTTATAGGTTAGGGTTTGTCAATCGTGCGAGTGAACCATTAGTATGGTTCAGTCGTGCGACTGAGCCAATCTTATGTCTCAATCGTGCGACTGATCCAGTCTCTTGGTTCAGTCGTGCGACTGGTCCATTAGCATGAAGTGTTCATGTGTATGGTCCATTAGCATGGTCCATTCGCATGAATACTTCATACGATTAAGTTTAAACACATTTCTCAACCATTCTTGACTAAGAACTATGTAACAACCACAAACCTATATAGTTAGTTCAATATGCGTTATGATACAATAAACAATGAAACATTAAACAATATAAGCATCAATCACATATTTCATTTCATTCAACTAATTCATTACATATATGTAAGACATGAAAGACATTTTACATTAAACTCCTAAACTATGTACATATGTATCAACATAGTTTTTGGTTGAATGACTATTCATATCACAGATTGAGTAGTATTTATTGAATAACACTCATCTCTGCTGTGATTATACATGTCACAAATGTGACAATACATATCTTTGTCTCTTGATTTTCATTTTGATGTTGAGGCCTCGAGTGATTTAATAGATTTTAACTTAGCCTCAGATGGAGTTTTTTTAGTGAAGAAACAACTTCAGCCTTTTTGATTTCAGTAGATTGTTTAATAATTCTACTGTGTTTAGTCTTTTCTAGCTGCTTTTGTTTCTTTTTGCTCTTAGTTGACTCTTTTTCAAGTTTATTTACATGCTATTGGTTACAAATATCAAAACCAACCCCTTGCTTGTGTTTTGATGTTGAATGAGATTCTGTTTTGATTTTTGACTTTTGAACCATGGGAGATTTCCCTTTGTTTTTCTGTGAAACCTTTTCTGATTTGATTGAATTCTTTGGAGATTTGATCTCTTTATCAGATATGCTTTTAGCAGAGGATTTCATGAAAATTTCAGCCTCTTTTTCCATGTTGATAATTTAAGGAATGAACTTCACAAATGGCATAATGGCCTTGACTGACTCTTTGGTTTCTTGACATGCATAGGTTTGTCTGAGCACTCTTTGATTTTAATTGGATAACATAATTTGATTTTATCCTCATTTATTTCAATGTAAACACTTGGTTTATTTTGAGGATTAGTTATCTATGAAACTATTGTTTTAGTTTCAATAACTCTAGGTTCAGTTGACTTTGAAAAAGTGAGTGACTCAGACATAACTTGTTGGACCCTGAAAGGATCATACATGCCAATTCAAGAGGTGGTTGATGGTTGTTCGCTGGTAAAATCCCACAAGTCCAAGAAGATATGCCGGTGAAGAATCTTCTTAAGAAGACAAGTGTTGGCTATCCCCATTTGTATATGCGAATGACCAAAGAACAAATGCTGACAAGTGTTTGTTCATCCACATATACAAATGTGGATAGTCTAAACAAATGCTGACAAGTGTTTGTTCATCCCAATTAACTAATGCGGATGCTTAGAAGACAAATGCGCTAAATATTTGGTCATTCATATTTGTCAATGCAGATGAACAAACTTAATGCTGAAGACAACAAAAGAAATGCTGATGAAGATCAAGACATCCACACTAGTCAATGCGGATGAACATATACAAATTGTGATTAGATTTTGTAACACCCCAACCCGAGTAGGGTTGACATGTCACACAAACAGTAATCAGCGTTTCATGAACAATATAATTTAAATACTAAGAAACATTCAAATCCTTACATAGGTCCAAATGAATCAGAGAAAGTCTTAAGATTAAAATACTACTAGGTCTTATTAAATCAAAAGTTCTCATCCTAGCTTTTTGAGTTCACACTCTTCACTCGTTCCATTGAGCCCCTTGAGTACCTGCTATAAACATAAGAGAAAACCACAAAAAGAAAACACGGCTGAGCCAAAGAATGCTCAGTAACGGAAATAAACAACAGCAATACAATGATCAATAACGATGACAATAAGATAATCAAGTTGAAAATCAAATAATAATGATAATCTAAAAAGGAATACCCATATGAGCCGATGACAATAAACAATTAACAATATGTACATTAGCTACAGTTCTAATGCACCAATATGTGAGATAGAAATGTGGACACCCACACCTAACCATCTCACCAATAATAATAACAATAATATCCTAGGATCGATCCATACGCCTCCTTTAACACTAATCAATATGTGTAACAACTTACCAAAATAAATATAATGTAGAGACGCTGTGGTCTAATCGCTCTGCCATAGATAGAGCATGTCACTTGTGCCATAAAGACGCCCTATGTCCCCATAGGTGGATGTGCTCGGGTACGGAGGTCAATAATACAATATAATCAAACCAATATAACACAATAAGTTACACTAGAGCTCATAATCCTTAATAAAACCAAGTCACTTAGAAGATTTTGGTACAACAAACAAAGGACTTCCGAAGCTAAGTATGGAACTTCCGAAGGAAGAAGGAGCTCTTCCGAAGACTAAGTGTAAAACAAACTTCCAAAGGAAAACTCCAACTTCCGAAGACAAAGAACCTACTTCCTAAGATCAAGACTTCGAGATAAAGATCTGAAGTCAACTTCCAAAGTACAAGAAGTCCTCAAAGCCTCGGAAGCATAGAAGCATCTTCCGAAGTATAAGTGGCTTCGGAAGAACAAGTTCTACCGAAGCTAGTTAACCTTCGGAAGACACTCCTATTATCCAGTGGACATAAGTATGGCCTCTCTGACACTCCGCTGCAAATCTCTGAGATACTGCATGGCGTTTTCTCAAAAGCCATGTAGTTGACCATACTTTAATCCACTGTTTACCTTTTTATGTTAGTACAGTTGCCATCTTTAGTTAGTAACAAAAGGTAAGTCATGGACATGTCATGACTACCATATCTTAGATAATACTTTATCTAAGATACCTTAACTTTAGCATTGTAGTATATGCTTTAGTCTTAGGTTTCCAGCTGGTATCAAAGTATATCCGGCTGTAGGATCTAGTATATATAGTTTCTCATTGTAACTCTTGTTTAATGCTTGTAAGTGTCTTATAATCTTGAGTTGAGAAGTAATATATACAAGTACCTTGAAAATATATCTCTTCTTGTTCCTTTGTTACTTATTATATTATTATCAACTCTTGTAAAAGACATTGCTTCATCTGATTTGAGTGTTTCCATAAGTGAGTTTGAGAGAAATACAAGTGTTTAAGTGACAAACCCGATCCTGCAATTGGTATCAGAGCTTTTTAGGCTCTTGATTGTGAGATCTTACCAAATAGTTTTTCACTCCTCCTTATACCTCACTCAAAATGGCCCTCAATAAATCTGAAGTAGAGATGGGAACGATGACCAAAGCTCCCATCATCGCCCCTGAAAACTTCAGGTCTTGGAGCAGAAGAATGGAAGGCTTCATCAGGTATCAAGACAGCAAGATGTGGCAATCCATCGTCAATGGCCCGTATAAGCCAAAAGTAGCTGGTGGAAACGGTGCCATGATTGAGAAAGCCGTTGAAGATTATTCTGATGAAAACAGGAAGAAGCTTGACATAGACAGCAATGCTATGATTGTTCTTATGACTGCAATCCCAAACTCTATTATGGTGGGGTTTGAGCATTGTAAGTCTGCCAAAGAACTCTTTGATGCTCTTGCTCAAATGTACTCAAGCTCGAATGATTCCAAGAAGGACTCACTGAAGCAGCAGTTTGAGAACTTCACCTATGTTGCTGGAGAGACTCTTAGCCAGCAATAATTCAGGTACATGGATCTCATTTCTTCCCTTCAATCTGTGGGAATCACTCATGAACTCAGAGACCTTACTAGAAAGTTTATTAGTGCTCTACCTAATGAGTGGACATTCTACTGTGTCTCTATCAAGAGAACAGAGAATCTGAATAGACTCACCATGACCGAACTCTATGGGATCCTTGATGGATACCGATTGGAAATGGAAAGCAAGAGGGGTCATCAGACAAGCAGACCCTTGAGTCTTCCTGCTAGCAACGCTTTAATGGTTGATGAAGGCTCAGGAATCTCCCACTCTTAGCAATACCTGACCTACACCCAGCAACCATCTTCTTCCTCTGGGCCTTACATCACATTTTCTGAGACTCCAAGGTCTCAACAAGCTCAGCAAAGCTCCTTTCAGGAGAGCTGTGCATTTGTCTCAGGAAGTGGGCACTCAAATGACTATCAATACTGCTTTGATGATCTGACTTTAAAAGGGCTGAATGTGACTACCAAAGAAAAATTGAGGAGTTAGAGAAAACTGTGTCCCTCTTAAAACATGAACATACAAACTACAAGACTCAAATCAAGGATTTAATATCGAAATTGACTGAGGCTCAAGCCCAGCTTGTCACTGCTGAGGCTCAAGCCAGGAAGTATGCTATTTCCGACCAAAACTTCCAAGCCATTCTTGCATCATCCTCTCACTCAAAACTTTGTTATCAAAACAAAGGTGGGTTGGGAACCAATGAAATTGCTCCACCACACTCTTATGAGTCTATAAGACAACCAAGGTGTGGTACTGAAGAGCAAGAGGTTCCATCTGTTGACCCACCTTCTCAAGAGTCAAAGAATGATGCAACTATGGAGACCATCACAGGGAAAGAACAGGTAATTATGTCCTCCCCAGCCAATGATGATCAAACCCTGACCACCAAAGCCAGAAGAAGCAGAGCTAAGGCAGCCAGAAAAACTGCCAAGAAAGTGGCTGAATCCAAGCTAAAGATAGACCCAAAGCAAAAGGGTGTATTCATCTCAGATGGATTCCAGGTGGTTGGAAATTCTGATTCAGGAAAGGAGTGCAGTACCAGTACTCCTATCCTATCAAAGGATCAGAAATTAAAGGGAAAGGTTACTGATGAAGAGAAAAAGAACAAGAAACAGCAATCCTCTCATTCCCAAAAGGTTAACATTGCATGCATAATGTGTGGTCTGCAAAACCACATGGATAAAGATTGTTACTACAATCCTGCTAGCACACATTATGCAAATAATGTTAAAAGAGAAGGAGTCAGGGAAGGTTTCTCATTTGGACCATATCAAATGGTTCAAGTGATGAAAAAGGGAAAGCTTGTTTCCGAAGCAAGGCTTCTCTCGGAAGAAAATTCTTCTTCCGAAAGGAAAAAGGCCTCGGAAGTTAAAGCTGTAAAGACTCTGAAAAGCAAAAGAGTCCCCTTGAAACCATCCCAGAAGAAGACTGCTTCGGAAGAAAAGGTGGTGAAGGTTTCTTCCAAAAAGAAAGAAGCTTCGGAAGAATGCCAAGCTACAAAAGCTTCAACAAGCTCATCCTCTATGATCAACCAAGGGATGGAATGGAAGATCAAGGAAGATGCTGTAGCCCAAACCTCTTCTTCAAAGACATCCATTGAACCCCCATGCATAAATTTTGGTTCAATTATGTCACTATCATTGGAAGAACCCAAGACCAATATGGCTTGGGTTTCCAATCAAAACTAATTATCTCACCTTATGTGTAGGGACATCCATATGACAAGAATAACAACATTTGGATTGTAGATAGTGGATGCTCCATGCACATGACAGTGAACAGATCTCTCCTTCAACAATTTCAACATTATGATGGAGGTCCTGTCCAGTTTGGAGGTGAGGCCGGAGGATATATTTCTGGCAGAGGAAGTATATCCAATTGAAAATTAAAAGTTGACAAAGTTAATTTTGTCAAACAGCTTGAACACAATCTGTTAAGTGTTTCTCAATTCTGTGATCAAAAGCATCAAATGCTTTTCACAGAACATGAGTGCATTATCCTCAAACCCGGGATGACAATTCCTCAGGAATTGGTGCTTCTTAGATCTCCCAGGAAAGGGGATATGTACAAGCTTGATATGAACAATGCTTCCCCGATGGGAGAAGTATCATGCTTTCTTTCCAAAGCTGATGGTGATGAGTCAACACTATGGCATAAACGAATGTGTCATGTCAATTTTAAGACAATGAATAAATTGGCTAAAAATAACTTGGTACATGGTTTGCCTAAAAAGGAATTTTTCTGCAAAGATAACTGTGTTGTTTGTCTGGAAGGGAAACAACACAGGTCTTCTCATAAATCCAAAGTAGTTAACTCTATCACCACTCCATTACACTTATTGCACATGGATCTATTTGGTCCCACAAGTATAATGAGCACTGGAAGGAAATCATATTGCCTTGTGATTGTTGATGATTTTACTAGATTTACATGGGTATTCTTTTTAAGAACTAAAGATCAAACTGCTGAAACTTTAAAATCTTTTATTCTTAAAATAGAAAATCAAGTTGATCACAAGGTTAAAATAATTAGAAGTGATCAAGGGACTGAGTTTAAGAACCTAGTTCTTGACTCATTTTGTAACTCAAAAGGGATTGCCAGACAATATAGTGCTCCTAGAACTTCTCAACAAAATGGTGTTGCTGATAGGAGAAATAGGACACTTATTGAGGCTGCTCGAACTATGTTAGCTGATTCAAAGCTGCATCTAACATTCTGGGCAGAGGCAGTCAGCACTGCATGCTATGTGCAAAACAGAGTTCTTGTAGTAAAGCCACATGGAAAAACCCCTTATGAGTTATGGAACAAGAGGCCACCGTTCATTGGCTTTCTAAGGTCCTTTGGCAACAGGTGTTCCATACTTAACACAAAAGACAATTTGGCAAAAATTACTGAAAAGTCAGATGATGCTATCTTTGTCGGATATTCCTCCTACTCTAAAGCTTATAGAGTTTATAATATTAAAAACCAACAATTTGAGGAATCTTCCAACATTTTAGTTAATGAGCACACTCCTTGTGTTAGGGGGAATGACCCTGATCATATCTTTGATTTAGAATTGTTTCCAAACTATTCTAAACCATCTTGTGAGAATGTTTCAGCTGGAACAGGTGTTCAAAGTAATTCTGATGAAGATCAACTGTTTGAGCTTCCCAGACCTATTCCAAGTTCTCCAAGAGTTGCAGCAAATCAAGTTCCCACTATTGAAAGATCTGACAGTATAACCATTTCAAAAGATAGTGGTACTTCAACAATGGATTCACCTGCTGATTTTCAAATCTTTTCAGGTGATCCTGCACAACACCAAGCTGATGGAAGCACCATCTTGAAGGAACAGGCAACTGTTAATGATGCTTCACAGCAAAGAAATGATGATGTTTCTCTTTCATTCAATCAGTCCTCATTGAATAAGTTTGAAACAACAGCTGAACCAAGTATTCAAGCTCCTGAGCAAAATATGTCCAACTTGGACTAATCTTTGCAACTAGAGGTGATTCCTAGACTCAGAATTCATAATACTCATCCAGCTGAAAACATCATAGGGGAAGTCTCTAAAGGTGTGAGAACAAGAGGACAAACTCATAATGGGAATGTCTATTTGTACTCATGCTTTTTATCCCAAATGGAACCCAAGAAGGTGGAAGATGCCTTGAAAGATAGTAGCTGGGTTGAATCAATGCAAGAGGAGCTGCTTCAATTCAAAAGACAAAAGGTTTGGAACCTATGTCCGCTAGCATCTGGTCAAGTACCTATAGGCACCAAATGGGTATTCAGAAACAAAAGAGATGATAGAGGCTTGATTATCAAGAACAAGGCAAGACTGGTGGTTCAAGGATACACTCAAGAGGAGGGAATCGACTATACTCATGTCTTTGCACCTGTTCCAAGACTTGAGGCAGTTAGGATCTTCCTTGCTTATGCTGCATCCAAGAATTTTACTGTCTACCAGCTTGATGTCAAGTGTGCCTTTCTATATGGGGATATAGATAGGGAAGTGTATGTATGCCAACCTCCAGGATTTGAAGACCCATAGCATGCAAACTATGTGTGCAAGTTGGATAAAGCTCTATATGGGTTGCACCAAGCACCTAGGCTGTGGTATGAGACATTGTCTCAATTTCTCCTGAAAAATGGCTACACTAGAGGTACCATTGATAAGACTCTTTTCATAAGAAAGTCTGGGAAAGATATCTTGCTCGTTCAAGTCTATGTTGATGATATCATATTTGGTTCCTCAAATGACCAAATGTGCAAAGACTTTGAGAGCATTATGAAGAAGAAGTTCGAGATCAGTTCCATGGGAAAAATGGATTTTTTCCTTGGAATTCAGGTAAAGCAATTGAAAGAAGGGTTCTTTATCAATCAATCTAAGTATGTCAATGATATCTTAGAGCGATTTGATATGAAGGATTGTAAAGCAGCAGACACCTATACCCAGAAACCACAATCTCTGCCCTGATTCTGAGGGGGAGGATACTGATCAACATCAGTACAGAGCAATTATTGGTTCTTTGATGTATCTCACAGCATGTAGACCTGATATCATGTTTGCAACTTGCATTTGTGCAAGATATCAGGCTGCTCCAAAGGTGTCTCACCTAATTGCTGCTAAGAGAATCCTCAGATACCTCAAAGGAGCACCTAAACTAGGTCTCTGGTATCGAAGAAATAGTGATTTTAATCTCTATGGTTACTCTGACAGCAATTATGGTGGCTGCAACTCAACAAGAAATAAACATCAGGTGGATGTCAATTTCTTGGTGGAAGGATCATCTCATGGCAATGCAAGAAGCAATCCTGTGTCTCTACATCAACTGCTGAAGCTGAATACATTAACAACTTCATGAGCACTCCTATCCACATTGACAACAACAGTGCTATATCCATTACTGAAAATCCAGTGAAGCACTCCAAGACAAAGCACATTGATATCAGGTATCATTTCATTAGAGATATTCATGAGAAAAATCTTATCAAACTAATCAAAGTTGATTCAAATGAACAATATGCTGATTTGTTCACCAAAGCCTTTGATGAACAAAGGTTTAAATATCTCATTACAGCTATTGGGATGATAAATATTGATTAGTTAATCTCATTTGAAAACCTTTTAATGTGTAAAGTCTTATGTCAAAACAATCTAAGCCCTGTTACAAAAGATCTTTTTCTAAATTTTATCTAAGTATGAATTCTTCCGAAGAGAAATTAACCCTCGGAAGATATCTTGCATATCTTCCGAAGCAAATTTCTCCCAGGATAATTTTCTTCTCGGAAGAGTGTTAAGTCTCGGAAGAAGCGATTGAGTTCATCTCAGATCTACTTCTGAAGCATTTAACACACTCCACCTGAAAGCAACATATACTCTCGGAAGTAATCAATTTACCTTCGGATGTAAATTTGCCCTCGAAAGAATATTACCTTCGGAAATGCTTTATACTCGGAAGAAAGATTTTATTGTGTAACGGAAATCTTTTGGGCCCCACACTGTAAAAAGTAAAGATTTTGTTAATGATGTCGGATTATTTAAATGGTCTAACCTTACCGCCCATGTCACATCATCCACTGAACCCTCACATCATCTTATCCAAAACACCCTTTAAACCGCCATTTCACCCATTTAAATACTTCCGGTTAATCACGTACATCCTTTTTACCCAAATTACTGCCCTAAAAGCTTTCTTCTTCTCTAATTTACCTTATTCCGAACTATCTTTCTGTCATCTTCTTCAATGGCACTAAACCCTTTACACAACCAGGTCGCACTCCTTGATTCTTCAAGGGATGTTGACTTCTCAGATATCATTTCTTTCCTGACCCAATCCTCATACTACACTGCTTTGACAGTAAACCCTACAATCTATTCAAACCTAATATCCGAATTTTGGGCAAATAGTCGGATTGAAACCCTAAATGGGGTTCGTGTTATAAGGTCGAGCATTTGTGGCCAAGAGTTGGTCCTCTCTGAACAGATCATCAGGGAGCATCTCGAGCTCCATAATGAGGGCGCTCCAATGGAATTCCCCAAACAGATTTGGACAGTTTTAATTGATGATATGATCATGCAATTAAATATCTACACCAAATTTAGAAAATGGGTTTTCAAAATAAGTTGCATATGAGATGGAACAAATTATAAGGATAATTTGTTAATGAGTTTATTGTTATTTTTGTCATTTAAAAGGGTTTAAATAACATTAATAACATATGAGTGTACTTTAATTAAATTGTTTAATTAAAGAAGACATATTTCACATTTTAAATAAGTCTAGTAGATGACTTATTAATGTGTGACAAAAGACTAGTTTTACTTGTGTGTGTGTTCAAGTTTTAGTGGGAAAACTTGGGTTTTAAATTCATTTTGGCCGCCCCCTTTAATGGTTATTGGACCATTGGTGTCTAAAAAACACACATAACTTAAATTAGTCTTATACTCTTCATTTGACCACTCTCCATACATGCAAGAACAACCAAAATAATCCCTCTATCTCTCTCACAATAGCTACAGCCAGGAGCAGCAACATTAGGAGTTTTGAGAGCCATTTTGTGTTGATTTTGGTGTTGAATCTTCCTAACAAGAAGGTGCTTTGCAAGGAGGCTTGGGGTATACAAGCTTGAGGGCTCCTTCCTTGGAGTTTTGGCCGAATTTTCAGCATCTTTTCTACTCTTCTTTGGTCGATTTTAGGGCTGCAGAAAGGTAGATATGGCAGCCCCTTTGTGGTTGTCATATTATGTTGTTTTATGTATACATAGCATGTTTATTCACATACAAAAGATCCCTTTTGATTTGGGTTTGTTTCTCCATCTTAAAACATCATTAAGAACATGAAATTTTCAGATTATAAACATGTTATAATGCTATACTTCCGCTGCGTTTTTCAGAAAGTTTAAAAAGTTAAACTTGTTTTCTTGTGTTCTATCAAACCCATCAACCTTGAATCAAAGGTTAGGACTTTAGAGGATAGGTCTGCCACTCAGCAACTTGAGATTGAAACTCTCAAGGCCAAACTAGCTGAGAAACAGATTGAGAGGTCTGTTAGGCATGTACCAATTCAGGTCTCCTTGACCTCTTCCTCTAGCTCATCAAGCTCTCAGGATGATGCTACCAAAAAAAGGAAGAGTGTTGAGAGACAAAGTCAAAGACAGGAAACCCAAAGTCAAGCTCTTACTTCTTTGAGCTCAAAGTATCCAATGCAACAAGCTGCTATCTTCCCTGAGCCTCCTCCAGTTGTTTTTCAAGTGGATCAAAGGATGCTCCAGGATCTCAATATGTTCTTCAACAAGTTCCTATTGGAATCCCTCATAGAACAGCCCAGCCCTGATATGTCTACAAGGTTGGCCTTAGAAGAGGAAAGGGAGAGAAAGGAAAGAGAAGCTGATCTGCAGCTCAGGAGAGAAAGGATAACCTTCCTACTCTCCAGAGGATTCTCTCAAGAAGAGTTGTGTCCACATAACAGTGATACGATCTTATGGCTCTTCAACAAAGAGCAAGATCAAATGGAGAAGGAGAGAAAGAGAGCTGCAAGGGAGAAGCTTGTGCAAAAGAAGAAGAAGGAATAGGAAGCTGGACTGACTGCTGCCAAGAAGATAGGTGAGAAAGCCTGGATGAAGAGTTATCTCAAAGCTCATGGCTTCTCTGGCAGGCAGGTGGGTCCCATGTCTGAAAAGACTCTCCAGCGACATGTCAGTGACATCAAGGCTGACATTCGCGCGGGGAAAAGGAAGGAGATGTATAGAAGGGGACAGGGGATGACATTCAAAGCAACCTCTAAACCCAAACTCCAAACCCAACCTCAACCTGAACCTATACCCTTTCCCTTCCCAATCAAAACCAGACCAACTTCTGAACCATTCACCCCTGAACCCACACCATCACACCTACCAACCTCCTCACCTCGACCACCTAAACTACCTATCCTCCAACCCAAAACCTTAGCCAGAACTCAAACACCTCAACCTACCCATCAACTAATCAAACCATCCCCTCAGCGTTCTAAACATCTCTCCATGGAAGAATTCAAGGCAATCAAGACTAAGCCCATAAACTGCACTACTCTGAGCGACATCTCCTAGAGGAGGATTCAGTCAACATGACTTATGTTGATGGATCCTCAAGTTCCCTCACAAGAGATCAATTTCATGATCTGCCAAGAGGAACTTTGGACCAAGCTGCAAACCTCCTTGGCCTCAATTCAGACACGTTGAATGAGGAAGAAAATAAGCTAAGGAGAAAGCTGGTGACTCTACTGGATACAAAGAAAGGAGACAGGGTACCAAGACAACCTCTTGCACCCAGAAAGAAGATCATCCAGTGGAGGTTCGAAGACTCTTCTCACAACTTTGTTGTTGAGAGAGAGAATGGAGAACTCAACAGGCTGAGTGCCTCATCTCTGCTACACTTAAGCAGGTTTGACATTGCTGAGTTAGTAGAGAAACCATTCTCCAACCCTTCAAACTCCGATATAGCTGCCCACGTCAGAAATCATCTAGGCAGCCTTCATATGGCCGAGCTTACTGCTAGAAGCAAGGTTGAAGAGGAGTTGAAACTGAGAGAGGAGGAGGAAAGGAAAGGATCAGAAACCAAAGGCAAAGCCTTTCTACAAATGGTTGAAGGTCCTGAACTTGAGTTCATAGTTAGATGGGAGTATGATTATAACTCCGGTCAACTAACTCTCTTTAGGGGGACACAACAGAGGGTACATGTCATTCAAAGCGATAGACTGGATCTCCTTTCCACCAATGACTTGTACAAGCTTCACAGCACTACTTCAGGGAAGAACAAAGAGACAGACAAATACCTTTTGCCCCTGGTGCTGAAGGCTTTGAGAAGCAGAAATAAGTGAAGTTTTGGTAGCATCAGCCTAGGGGGAGTTTGTTGGATCTAGAAAGGCTGTTGCAACCAAAACCAAGTCACTTAGAAGATTTTGGTACAACAAACAAAGGACTTCCGAAGCTAAGTATGGAACTTCCGAAGGAAGAAGGAGCTCTTCCGAAGACTAAGTGTAAAACACACTTCCGAAGGAAAACTCCAACTTCCGAAGACAAAGAACCTACTTCCGAAGATCAAGACTTAGAGATAAAGATCTGAAGTCAACTTCCGAAGTACAAGAAGTCCTCAAAGCCTCAGAAGCATAGAAGCATCTTCCGAAGTATAAGTGGCTTCGGAAGAACAAGTTCTTCCGAAGCCAGTTAATTTTCGTAAGACACTCCTATTATCCAGTGGACATAAGTATGGCCTCTCTGACACTCCGCTGCAAATCTCTGAGATACTGCATGGCGTTTTCTCAAAAGCCATGTAGTTGACCATACTTTAATCCACTGTTTACCTTTTTATGTTGGTACAGTTGCCATCTTTAGTTGGTAACAAAAGGTAAGTCATGGACATATCATGACTACCATATCTTAGATAATACTTTATCTAAGATACCTTAACTTTAGCATTGTAGTATATGCTTTAGTCTTAGGTTTCCGGCTGGTATCAAAGTATATCCGGCTGTAGGATCTAGTATATATAGTTTCTCATTGTAACTCTTGTTTAATGCTTGTAAGTGTCTTGTAATCTTGAGTTGATAAGTAATATATACAAGTACCTTGAAAATATATCTCTGCTTGTTCCTTTGTTACTTATTATATTATTATCAACTCTTATAGAAGACATTGCTTCATCTGATTTGAGTGTTTCCATAAGTGAGAAACAAGTGTTTAAGTGACAAACCCGATCCTGCACAAGGTCACTAACAATAATCAATAATTTAGGAAGCATGTGACAATGAGTACAAAGTAGATAAATCCTATCACATGCAAACAATGTCAACTATACGATAAGCGTTTATAACAATAATCCATTGATTTAATAACCAACAAGTCAAGTTACGAATTCAAGATAAAAATCAAGAACGAGAGGTATTCATACTACGAGAGAGGAAGGGTCGGAATCCGTACCTTAGCTTAGCTTATACGAAGTTAGCACAAAACTCAATGACGTCCTTATTTAATCCACATATTAACATTATTCCACAATTAGATTGTTAAACTTGTATTAGGCGTTTACTTTGTTATTTATTTATTTATTTATTTTTATTTAGTGTTTATAGTTCTCTAATTTATGTCTTATATAATCTTTAATTATTTTGATTTAATAAAATAAACATAAAATATACATTGGTTCGTGAGTTTTAAAAGAATAAAGATGAAATAACTTTCACCATTAAATTTATTTATTTAGTTATCAAGTGAAGTATATATTTGTTTAGTCTGTCGATTCATTGTGTAGTATTATAATAATGATAAAAACATCATATTTAAAATGATTATAAACAATAATAGTATGACCCACTTTTAAGGAAAAGTATTATTTATGAATGCATCTGCATGTTATCCTTAATAAAATAATAATAAAATAACAAAACTATAATTTATGTATTCTGTTTGTTTCATACATTCGTGTTTTCATGCAATATATTCTTTTTATTTTGCATTGTTGTAGTCCACTTTATTTAATATATTTAACTATCATAAATTTTAACAGAAGAATTTGTGTTCATGTTGTTACCTTACGAAGAGCAGAACGACCTGAGATGTTCTAGCAACAATTGTGGTGGTAGTTTCGACGGTCACCGATGGTGATGTGCGAACCGATTCGATCAAGGAAAGATTTAAGGCTGCAAATCGAGAACGAGATTCGTTACGGAGAAGAACATTAGACGGAACCGAGCAGTTCAGCGTTACCTTGGATTCGAAGCGGTAAATTGATCGGTAGGACGTAGTGTGATTTAACGTCAACACGACACCTTGTAAATCAAACTGTCGGGTTAGATAGTGATCAATGATCAAACCTTCGCCTACGACTTGTGGGCTTATCTTGTGATGTAGGATTCGCGAAAACTTCGAAATCAAGGAGTCGTCAATCAATGTCTAGCTTCGCAGCCACTGAAATGATGAACGGTGAGTTCGACACTTAATAATCGTGTTAAGGAAACACCAATTTTTAACGTAAGTATGCAAGGCAGGTTGTGTTGAGGGATTTGTGAAGTTCCATCGAGATCTCTTGGTTACTTTATAACCAATTGAAATTGCATTACGGAATCAATATCTCGGTAGTTTGTTAGGATATTTTGATGAATTTTGAAATCTTCCATAAAGATAATTAAAAGTGTGGGTGTTAGTTTTCAAGTATTATATAATAATAATAATAATAATAATAATAATAATAATAATAATAATAATAATAATAATAATAATAATAATAATAATAATAATAATAATAATAATAATTATTATTATTATTATTATTATAACTATTATTATTAATATTAATCGGATATTTCAACTCTACACCTCTTACTTTAATTTCGTCCTCGAAATTCTAAATAGCGTAGCATGAATCCTCAAAAATACGATTCAAGGGCAACTAATACTCTTGTAAGCTCACACAACTTACGAACAAAGTAATAAAAAAACAATAAGGTTAGAGAAACATACACTTAGTTGTCGAATAGGTATGGGTACTGAGAACGAATCATTTCTTCTGTCTCCCACGTCGCTTCACGTTCAGAATGATTTTTCCATAAGACTTCAACGAATGGTATTGACTTGCGTCTCATAACTCTTTCTTGACGATCAATAATAGCTTCAGGTTCTTCTTCATAAGAAAGATCTTCTTGAATCGCATGAAGAGGGTAACTAATAACATGCAACGGATGATAGTTGTATCCCCTCAATAAGGATTCATGAAAAACGTTATGAACATGAGAGAGTTGTGGCGGCAATGCTAAACGATACGAGACTTCTCCAATCCTTTCAAGAATCTCAAACGGACCAATAAAACGCAGACTTAATTTTCCTTTAATTCCAAATCGACGTACTCCATGACAGGGTGACACTTTAAGAAACACATAATATCCAACTCTAAATTCCAAGGCTCGTCGGTGTTGATCGGCCTAACTCTTTTGTCTAGTTTGGGCTTCATTCAACTTCTCTATGGCAATGGCAATTTTATCTTTAGTAATTCTAACCAACTCTGGTCCTTCAATTATCTTCTCTTCGACCTCATTCAAGCATATTGGTGCTCTACACTTTCGGCCATATAAAAGCTCAAACGGGTCCATATCAATACTAGCCTATCAACTGTTATTATATGCAAACTCAACCAAGCATAAGTGCTCATCCCAGTTGCCAGTCCATTCTAGTTCACATGCTCTAAGCATATCCTCTAAAGTCTGAATAGTGCGTTCAGACTGCCCGTCAGTTTGCGGATGGAAGGCAGTGCTAAATCTTAACTTTGTTCCCCAAGAATTTTGGAAACCTTTCCAAAAGCGTGACGTGAAACGCGGATCTCTATCACATACAATCGACGATGGTGTGCCATGAAGTCGAATGATATCCTGCAGAAACACCTTTGATAATTTGCTAACTGAGTAACCCTGCTGAATGGGCAAGAAATGAGCCGACTTCGTGAGTCTATCCACTACGACCCAAATGGTGTCGTTCTTCTTGAATGTTTTTGGTAGGCCTGTAACAAAGTCCATGGAAATATCATCCCATTTCCACACAGGAATATCTAGTGGCTGCAGTAACCCACTAGCTCTCTGATGTTCAATCTTTACCTGCTGGCAAGTTAAACAATGGCTCACATATTTAGCTACATCTTCTTTCATAACACTCCACCAAAAGTTCTGCCTTAGATCCCTATACATCTTAGTAGCTCCCGGGTGAATAGAGAAAGGTGAGCGGTGTGCCTCTGCCAATAATGACTCATGAAGGGTTGAATCATCTGGCACACATAACCGGTTCCCACACCAGATAACTCCTTGTTCATCAACTCAAAACTCAGATTGCTTTCCTATCTTCAAATTTGGTAATATCACCCAAAGTTCTCCATCTTGATTCTGAGCTTCCTTGATACGTATAATAAGATCAGATTCTATCCTCATCTTGGCTAGATAACCGTTAGACTCACCAAACTGTAACCCAACTTCCATTATATCAAGATCTGATATAATCTATGGTTGGATTTGAAGACATGCCACTCCTCCAGCACTCTTCTGGCTGAGAGCATCTGCCACGATATTTGCCTTGCCCGGATGGTACTGGATATTAGCATCATAATCCTTGAGTAGTTCTAACCATCTCCTTTACCTCATGTTGAGTTCTTTTTGAGTGAAAATATACTTAAGGCTCTTATGATCAGTAAAGATGTCACATGTCTCTCTATACAAATAATGTCTCCAAATCTTCAATGCAAATACAACGGCTGCAAGCTCTAGGTCATGTGTTGGGTAGTTTACTTCATACGGTTTAAGCTGTCATCAAGCATAGGCAATAACTTTACCATGCTGCATAAGAACACAACCAAGTCCTTTCTTTGATGCATCGCTATAAATTTGGTACCCGCCAGAACCCGAGGGTAAAGTAAGAATAGGGCAGATACAAGTCTTTCTTCAGTTCCTCAAAACTCTTTTCTCCATCCTCGTTCCAAGTAAACTTCACACCTTTTCTCATAAGTTGAGTTAAAGGTAATGCCACACGAGAGAAACCTTCCAAAAAACGTTGGTAGTAGCCCGCTAAACCAAGAAAACTACGAACTTCAGTGACGGATGTTGGTCGAGGCCACTTAGTAATAGCTTCCACCTTTGCTGGATCTATAGTGATACCTTTAGCTGATACAACATGGCCTAGAAATGCCACTTGTTCAAGTCAAAAGTCGCACTTAGAAAATTTTGCATATAGCTTCTTTTGACGTAAGGTCTCCAAAATCATAAGAAAGTGGTCTTCATGTTCCTCTCTACTTTTAGAGAATACCAAGATGTCATCGATAAAAATAATTACAAAGCGGTCCATGAAGACAGCTGGAGCATTGGTCAAGCCAAAAGGCATGACTAGAAACTCGTAGTGACCATAACGGGTGCGAAACGCTGTCTTAGGAACATCTTGATCTCGGATCCTCAATTGATGGTATCCTGATCTGAGGTCGATCTTAGAGAAAAACTTTGCCCCTTGTAGTTGGTCGAAGAGATCGTCAATACGCGGTAACGGATAGCGGTTCCGGATAGTAATCTTGTTAAGCTCTCGGTAGTCGATGCATAGACGCATACTACCATCTTTCTTCTCCACAAACAATACTGGTGCTCCCCATGGTGAAACACTTGGTCTAATGAATCCGAGTTGTAATAGTTCCTGCAGTTGTTCTTTTAATTCTTTCAACTCTACAAGGGCCATCCGATAAGGTGCCTTAGAAATAGGTTCTGCCCCGGGAATTAAATCAATAGTAAACTCCACTTCGCGCTCGGGTGGTAACCCTGGTAGTTCTTCAGGAAAGACATCAGAGAATTCCCGAACAATAGGAAAGTCTTCAATATGAGGAGTATCCACTGATGTATCTTTTATAGTGGCTAAAAATCCCTCACATCCATGGGATATAAGCTTTTGGGCTTTCAGAGCAGAGATAATTTTGAGAGACTTTCGAGGTAGGCTCTTGGTAAACTAAATCAAGATTCATGGGATCACCAAATAGCACATGGCGAGTTTGACACTCTATGGTGACTCAGTGTCGTGTTAGCCAATCCATGCCGAGAATAATATCAAAATCACCCATGTGCATAGTAAATTGGTCAGCCTCTCTAACGGTTAATTCGTTCTGAATAGGAAAGTTTTGGTACACTTGAGAAATAACAATCGATTCTCCAACAGGAGTAAAAATCACCAATGTAGGCTCTAGAGCAGTAGGCATGATCATAAGGTGCTTAGTGAAAACATGAGATACTATCGAGTGTGTAGAGCCAGTATCGAACAATACAGAAATATCATAGTCACCATAATGAAGTACACAACAAATCGTACCTATGTATTGATAACTAATGAGATACTAACGATGGTAAAAACTAGAATCACTGAAAGTAGGTCATGCTTAATAGAAATGCAATAGTATGGGAATATGTACCTGGAGTATTAGCAGCTTCCCCTGCAGTTAGTGCGAATACTCGACCTCCAGTAGTGGGTGGCACATTAGCTCCCTTAGCAGCATTCTCGGGTTGGTTCCTTGCCTTTGGGCATTGACTAACCCTATGCCCCATATCCCAGCAACCAAGACAAGCTCCTGTAAGTCGACGGCAAATTCCAGGATGATGCTTTCCACAATGAGTACACATCGGATGTTTAGAAGGATTGCCTTTTTGATTCACCGGTTGAGATGCAATTGGTTGCTGATAGGGCATCATTTGACCTTGACTTCGAGTCTTACCATGCCATGGCTTAGTGTTCTTCCCTGATGCTTGATTTTTCTGACGATCATTTCCATTACGGTCAGATCCTTGAGATGACTCACTGCAGCCTGATTACGAGTCTCATCTCTATTCCGCTTCCTATTATTCTCAAATTTTTCTAGAAATTCCTTTCTCTCCAGGTCTACCCTTTTTGTAGCCCTGACTGCTTCCTCATGTAACGCCCGGTTATTCTTTTAAACGAAAGATAAGAAATGAAGAATAAAAGTAGGAAATGCAATTTAACCCAAGTTGAGGGGTTAAAAGTGTCAAAAGGACAAAAAGAATAAAAGTTGGTACAAAAGCAACATGGCCGCCCACACCATGTTACTTTTCACCTTTTGCAATCGGATTAGAGAGCGAGGGAGCAGAGAACCTACGGGTTTGAAGAAGAATAAGAAGAGGCTAAATTCAAGGTAAGAATTCATGGGTTTTAAGTGTTTATGATGGGTTTTGTCTCGGTTATATGCTTATGTGTTTGTGTGTGTGTGTTCGTATGTGTGTTTGGTGGGTTTCTAGGTGTTTGAACTTATTTGCATTCGGGTTAGAAGGAAGATACACCCAAAGTTGCACCAGGTGAGTTTCTAGACCACAGTTTTACTTGTTTTAAACTCTTTGGGGCTGAAAATGTATTTAAACGGTTTTTATTATGATTAATTATGTATACCCGTATATATTATGCATGTTTGATGATGTTCCTTAGGTGCTATTATGTTGTTCATGCTTAGAATGACCTTGGTAAGCTTAGAACAAATAGGCTTGATGTTTGGGTTCAAAAATATCCTAGAAACATGTTGAGCAGAAGGTTCATGCGCCTAAATAAGGCTCATGCGCCTGGAAATACCTTAGAAATGTTTAAGTGTAACTCATGCGTCTGAACAGTGGTTCATGCGCCTAGAATTTGCAATCGGACGACTAAGTGTAGGGCCATGCGCCCCGACAGTGTTCATGCGCCTGAATAGTTCATGCGCCTAAGTGTTCATGCGTCCGAATGGCCATGCGTCTAAGTGTCCATGCGTCCGAATGGACCATACGCCCGAATAGTTCATGCGCATGAATGGTTCATTCGCCTAAGTGTTAAAACAGTTAAGTGTTGACTGATGCGCCTACATAGTGGTGAAGCGCCCAAACAGGGCTTATGCGCCCAAATAATGTTGGTGCGCCTAACACTTAGAATTTATTACAAGAATTTATGGGAGTTTGTGCAGTTTGGTTTTGACCGTTGTTTGTCTAGGGTTTATTAAATACCTTCTTCCATGTATTATAATGATTGTTTCGTATCATTATTATTATTATTATTATTATTATTATTATTATTATTATTATTATTATTATTATTATTATTATTATTATTATATTATTATTTATTATTATATTATTATTATATTATTATTATTATTATTATTATTATTATTATTATTATTATTATTATTATTATTATTATTATTATTATTATTATTATTATTATTATTATTATTATTATTATTATTATTATTATTATTATTATTATTATTATTATTATTATTATTATTATTATTATTATTATTATTATTATTATTATTTCTTATTATTATTTATTATTATTATTTTATTATTATTTATTATTATTATTATTATTCTTATTTATTCTTATTATTATTATTATTATTATTATTATTATTATTATTATTATTATTATTATTATTATTATTATTATTATTATTGTATGACTTTACATGGTGTGTTTATTATCGTAACGTAAAGTATTATTAATAATAATAAAGCAAAAGAGTAATGAAGAAGAGAAGTGGAACTTAAATAAAATGTTAACAAGTCTTGCAAGCTTATAGGAGGTGCACGACCATGTTGTCGTTAGCTCAACTGTGATGCGGGTTAGCTACCCTATTATGCACACGGGGCCAGTCAATTGAGATTGGCGGACCTTTGCAGCGTACCCTAGGTGACTGGGCCGGCCTTGTATACAGTAATCAGAGCCCATTGAGGGACCAGAGGGCCCAGCACCAGTTTTCCCCGTGCATATAGTTTAGGGTATTGCTCATTGGTCCATGTAGAAAGTGAAAGATAAAGATAAAAGAGTACAGAATAACAAGGTATACAGTAAAGAGAAAAAGCATTATCTGGTTGTATAGTTAATGCGTGCTCACGTATAAAGAGATGAAATTTCACAGAAAGAGTATTTCATATGTATACCTTACAGAAAGTATTTTATTAATTTTAAAACTAGAACTCACTCAGCAACGCTGACTTTTATACATTTTCAGTTGGCAGGTAAACATTGCTGAGGATGGCACGAGGGTGAAGCTACTCGGCAGGAAAAGACTGACATCCATTCATACTTGTTATTGCTGTTGTTTTGTAATGCAATTAAACAATTCTTTTGTATTCGGTTAAACAATAGTGTATTTCTCAACAACAGTGTTTTTAATGAAATGAATGGCTTTTGTAAAAATAATTCCGCTGCTTAAGCTTGTAAATTTATAATGCTTAATGCATTTAATGCCGTGAATGACCAACTGTAAGGTCTCCGGGAACGGGGCCTTACACCTTAACATTATTGAAAGTGGAGTGTATAATAGCCTTAGGAATCCGATCACATACTGCCCATTGATACTTTTCGGCACGTTCCTCAGGTGGTCCAGCAGAAGCACCTAAGAATCCCAACAGTCGGTAAATCGGTATGTAAAATCAGTGAGTGACTCATCATTTTGTTGACGGATGTTATCATATTCTCGTCTATATGCTGCTTTATCCATATTAGTAAAATACTTGTCGAAGAAGATGGCACGGAAGTCATTCCAATATAGGGTCTCAACAAACTGTTCACCTCCTCTTTCAGCTACCACGTTTTCCCACCATACTTGAGCATCTTCCTCCAGCTTATAAGCAGCTAAACCCACCCTGTATTGCTGATCAACTCTAAGCACAGTGAAAATTTTCTCAATGTGAGCAATCCAGTCTTTGGCCACTGCAGGTGTAGCCGCCTTAGTGAAGGATTGTGGTTTTTGCTTTTGAAACCGCGCAAGACAAACATCTGCACCAGTCGGGTTTGGATTCGGGTTCGGATCTGGGTTTGGATTTGGGTTTGGATTGGGGTTTGGATTTGTCTTTGGATTGGGGTTTGGATTTGGGTTTGGATTATGTACTGCATCAATCAAAGTCGGTAGTATAGCAGTAAGTGCTTGAGTCATAGCACCAACAAGATTTGGATCAGGTCCATCCGACCCGCTAGAATTTCGTGAAGTGCGACGAGGAGGCATCTAGAATGAAACATATCAAATTAATCAAAACAAAGTGAATTAGAAAATAAACATATCATATATAGAGAACCTAACCCAACGTCTACCCAATCCTCACATGTCTTAATTATTTAGTTTAAGTTTTCTACAGGAAGGAGCCTAAGCTCTGATACCATAACTGTAACACCCCAACCCGAGTAGGGTTGACATGTCACACAAATAGTAATCAGAGTTTCATGAACAATATAATTTAAGTACTAAGAAACATTCAAATCATTACATAGGTCCAAATAAATCAAATAAAGTCTTAAGATTAAAATACTACTAGGTCTTATTAATTCAAAATTTCTCATCCTAGCTTTTTGAGTTCACACTCTTCACTCATTCCCTTGAACCCCTTGAGTACCTGCTATAAACATAAGAGAAAACCACAAAAAGAAAACACGGTTGAGTTAAAGAATGCTCAGTAATGGAAATAAATAACAACAATACAATGATCAATAACGATGACAATAAGATAATCAAGTTGAAAATGAAATAATAATGATCCTCTAAAAAGGAATACCCATATGAGCCGATGACAATAAACAATTAACAATATGTACATTAGCTGCAGTTCTAATGCACCAATATGTGAGATAGGAATGTGGGCACACACACCTAACCATCTCACCAATAATAATAACAATAATATCCTAGGATCGATCCATACGCCTCCTTTAACACTAATCAATATATGTAGCAACTTAGCACATAATTATAATGTAGAGACGCTGTGGTCTAATCGCTCTGCCACAGATAGAGCACGTCACTTGTGCCATAATGATGCCCTATGCCCCCATAGGTGGATGTGCTCGGGTACGAAGGTCAATAATACAATACAATCAAGCCAATATAACACAATAAGTTACACTAGAGCTCATAACCCTTAATCAAGGTCACTAACTATAATCAATAATTTAGGAAGCATGTGATGTCACACCCCGACCGACGGCGGAATCATCGAGGCAGACGAATGTGAAACGATTTTTCATAGCACATGGAACTAAATAACTTGTAATAATATTAAATATAATTTTTCATTAAATATTACAAGACAAATAAGTCATTACATAACAAACAAGATACAACCAATAACATAAGATTTTCAATTAACTAAGTCCAAATCCTATATGACCACGACGGGATCTTCAAGTAGTAAACCTGAAAATGTTAAAAATAAAGAGTCAACTTTGAAAGTTGATGAGATTTCCATAGTTTTCAATACATAGGTATATAAAAGATGGCAATTCATGTTATAAGTTAGAGAACAAAGTAACTAGGGATGTAAGACAGAATGCACAATCAAACCTTGACAGATTTTTACAAGTCTCAAATGTTTACAAGTATATACGATTAGCTAAGTGTACTTGGATTAACCAAACAGGCTTGTCAGGCCCATAGATCTATGACGTCGCCAGGCTAGCAATAGTTAATGATTGTACATATATTCGACATTACATGGTAGCTACAAAGATCAACAAACAACAACATACAAGTGAATTGCCATAAGTTTACAAGAATCAAACGTTTTACAAGTGCAATGATTATAAGGTAACATGTTTCACCCCAAAGTGTGAAAACATAAAAAGGGGTATAGAAATACTCACATGAAAAACTCACAATAATAGTGATGGTTGTAGAGTACATAAGAAAGCTTGGATGTTCAAGAGTCAAAGGTGATGTCTTAAATGATAAAAAGAAACAATAACTTGAGTTTGGAATACATTACAAGAAGTTAGGATGCTTAGGAATGCCAATAAGCGAAAGTGCAGGATCGTTTAAGGGCTTAACTACAATTACAACACAACCACACAATGAGGAGAATAACTAATCTCTAATCAAACAGTGAACTGGGTAACCAAGGTGAAGCTAAGAACACAAGTAAGTAAAGAGACAGAACAAGAGAGTTGGGTTTCAAGGAGGCAGTATATTGCTTTCTCAAGTTCTTTACAAGTGTTACAAAGCATTTTGAAAAGATACAAGAACTTGAAATACTTATACTACAACCTACAGCCGGCCATACTTTGAAGGCCAGCTGGATACAATTGACTAGACACTAACAAAATCAATTGTAGGATCAAAAGGCATATCTGCCTTTTGACCTTGTGACTATGACATGCCATAGCTCACATCCTTTTACAATACAAAAAGGATAAAGTACATAAAGTGGAAAGTTACAGACTCAAGACCTCAATGTACAGTTACCAAAAGCATGACCCTTTTCACCAACTCATGTAAGTTGGTGACTTTACAGAGATGCAGCGGAAAAGGTGCTTTATGGAACAGTACATCAGATAAAGCATGTGTACTAAAAGTCTTCGGAAGAAATCTGTCTTCATAGGATGAGGCTTCGGAAGACTTTGTCTCTGAAGCTTCGGAAGACTTCATGTTTGGCTTCGGAAGATATTGGTCTTGGCTTCGGAAGATTTTACACTTAGAGTATTTTCTAATGCTTTGTGTAAAACTTCCGAAGCATTCTTCACTTCAGTACTTAGTGCATGTTTGCTGAGACACTTAAGCTGTTTTGGGTTGCATCAGACTTCAGGAATCCTTACAAACTCCCCCTAGGCTGATGCTACCAAAACACTTAGAAGATCTTCAAATGTTGGTAGTCTTCAGTACAATCAGGACCATTCCTTTCTTCATGAGATGGTCAGGATCATCAAGACTTTCATAGTATCTTCTCATCTCAAAGAGATCATGCAGAGGTAAGTTGATTATGTCTTGCCATGAGTAGACATTCTCAACACCTTGATCTCTTATAACAGTCCATCTCTCTGGATTGGTAGAGTATGTCCAGGATAAGATGGGTGTCTCACTAGTTAGAGGAGCCACTTGAATAGGAGTTGATTGGGCTGCCTCATCATGCACTTCCTCAGGTTGATCTGATTCAGCCTGAGGTGCAGAGGTAGATGACTTTGGCTTCTTCTTCTTTGTCTTTGGTTTAGAAGCCATCCTCTTCTTCCTCTTGGTTGTCTTTAACTGAGAAGACTGGTCTGCAGCACCATGTTGATCATCAGTGTCTTTCTCAGTTGGGTGTTCCTCCCTCACAGGTTCAGAAGGAGAGGGAGTTTGACCCTGCCTAGGATCAGAAGATGAAGCTTGCTGGGGCTCAGCTGGAGGTGCTGGTTGAGGTGTCTCTGGTTGCTCAAACTTGACCTCCACTTCAGGTGGGACTTGACTTGGAAGAGAGTGCAAGTCAATAAGTTCTCCACTCTTAATCTTCTGCTTGATCACCCTAATGTGCTCATCCATAGTGGATAGAGACATGGGGCCAAGTCTCCTTCCGGAGAATCCATACAGCTTCAAGAAGCTCACCATTCTTTGTCTGTCAGCAGACTTCTTTGCATTCTTTTGAATGGTGGCCCTTGACTTTGCAGCTTCTTCCCTTAGTTTCCTTTTGGTTGTCTTTCTTTCCTTGACTAACTCAAGTTCAAGTTGCTTTAAATACTCAAACTCAATGAAGTCATAGGATAAAGGGAGAAGTGCATCTGCCTGATAGAAGCCTGTGGCACTCAGGTAGTTGATCATTTTGATCCTATCTTCCTCTTTATCTACCTGAGGTTCTTGTGGAGCCACATCTTCCTGTGCAGGACTTTCTTGAACTGGTGAGAGAGTAGGAGCATGCTTGTATAGTCTTTTCTGTCTCTTCTCCTCTTTGAGTTGGAGAAGTATCATTGCATCCTCTTTCTCCTTCAACTCTCTTGACACTTCTCTGTCAGCCAGTTCATTCAGTTCTTCTAAGGGGAGGGAGATGATCTCATCAATATCATAGTTCCTGGTCTGTAAGTAAGTATCCTGACTGCCCTTAACTCATCATCCTGAGTATTTGGTCTGGGGGCAGCCCTGATTGCAGCTTGCATGAAGCTAGATGACCCAGTGGAACTTTCTCCCCTTAGTCTCCTTTTCCTCTCTCTCTCTTCCTCCTCAATTTCCTCAGGAGTCATTATCCTTTTCCCTTTGTCACCAACAGACCTTTGTGACTCAGGGAGGATTGAGGCTTGGCCTTCATTGCTTGGAGTAGCTTCCATGCTCTGGCCAGAGAGAGGCTGAGAAACACCTTCACCAGCAGGTGTCTCTGTTGGAGTTTGGACCTCAGCAGCAGTTGTTGATGATGAGACAGGGGTCTCAGGTTCTGTCACTGGGCCTTCAGTCAAGGTTTCCCCTATGAAACTAATCTTAGGGTCCACCTCAACATCCAGTTGACCGATGACATTGCCTGATTCCCTAAGTCTCCTTCTTAGAGAAACTCTGCCATGATCCTGTCTTGGATTCTTTGAGCCAGCCTATCAGCTTGTCTTGAATTGCTTGGATTGACAAGTGGTAGGTTGACTAAATCCAGTCTTTCATAAAAGCTCAGGCTTTGGAATTGAAAAACTTCTTGTTGGCCTTGAACTCTTTGAAGTATGAGGGCTCTTCTGTCATCATCATACCTCCACCTTATGATTTGATTGTTAGTTCCCAGAGGTGGAGATGAGACAGCCCTTGGTATGCCTTCCTCAAATAGACTCCTGATGAGAGAGTCTATAGAGTCCACATTAATGTGAACTTGAGGAAGTTGCTGAGAATGCACAACAGCAAGTGAGGATGGTGAGTCCTCTATGTCCATTCTCTCTGAAGAACTCCCAGGTTCTGTGGTTGTAACAACTTTCTCCCCCTTTTTGGTAGCATCACCCACTTGCATAGGTGAGCTGGAGGATAAGTCAATCACTTCCACAGGTTCTTGTGTTCCTGGTTGAGCTCTTCTTAAAGGTCTCCCAGCTAGTTTTTCCTGCAGATATGAAATCTGAGTTGCTGATCATTGACCCTGTTTTGTAAGGTAGTCACTTGAGATTCCAAGTGACTAACCTTAGAGACTAAATAGGTGCATGTTTTTGACAGTTTTTGCACCTTTAGCCTCAAATTCCCCTCATCTTCATCAGAAGATTCATTGGGGGATGAGATGATTGGACCAAAGTCCTCTCTCTCACCACCAGCTTGAGTTTCTTGGCTGCTGGTTTTCCTCTGCTCACTGGCAGCCTCAGTTGAGATGCCAATGGGCTGAGTTGCCATGGTTGAGGTCTTAATGATGTAATCACTTTCAAAAGTGAGAGCCTCTTCCATATGGACATCCTGAACAGGTTCAGAAGTGTCCACCTCAGTGACAGGTGACTGATGGGGGATAGACTGAGGAGAGTCAGAGGTACTCATCTCTCTTTGAGTAGGGGAGGAGAAGAGAGACTCATGGTACTCACTGAATCCTAAGTCTTCATCAGTGTAAAAGGATAGGTTGGGAATTGGTTGGTTGAGATCCAAAGGCTGGGGATGGTAGCTGTCCCCTGAAGGTTGTCCACTTGAGTGTTGAGACTCAGAGTGAAGGCTTAAGGTTGTTGGGCTATTGAGCTCATCAGGGTGAGCTTGAGGAACCTCAGCCCTGATAGGTGAAGTAATGGGAGTGGTTTGCTCCTCAGGAGAAGTGGGAGCTCTAGTGTCCACTTCTTCCTGTAAGGTTGAGTATTTGGGGGCCTGCACAGACTCAATAGTCTGAGCAGGGGTTCGTTTGGATTTTCTTTGGTAGGTGAGGGTGATTTCTGGTCTTTTTAATGGTAGGGACAAAAGAGGTGTGGGTTCAACACTAGCTTGTGTTGCTAGGTTGTCACCTTGAGCAATGAGCTCTAACATTTTTGGGACTAGGGCTGTTTCTACCCCAGAGAAGCCTACAGTTGGCTTCTTCATTATTTTAAAGATGCCGGGCTTCATCTGTCCCAATTTAAGAATATTACCTGTTTCCCTCAACTGTGAGCCCAGTTCACAGTTGAGAATGTGTTGAACATATCTAGGAAACATGTAATACTCTAAGGAGTCTAAGTTTGCAAGTAAATTAGTATATACAAATTGTGAATACCTGAACTTGACCCCTTGAACCATTCCATGAACAATGAAGGAGAGATCCTCAGGAATCTGGTCCCATCCACCATGCTTGTTTGACAAGCTGTGGATAACCACATGGAGCAGGAATTTCCATTGGGATGAGACCTTCCCTTTCCTAAAGGTCTTTACAGAGAAATCTCCCTCAGCCCATCTGCTCAAAAGAATGATTTAAAGCTTCTTTTGGAAGGACACCTCACCTTCTTCATCATCCAGCTGTAGATGTTGGTTAATGATGGCCGGAGTGATGAAGACTGTCCTTCCTTGCACTGTGGCAGACAGTGCCTTCTCCCATCCATAATGACCTCTTGGCAGGTCTTCCAGAATTCAAGCAACTGATCCTCATATAGAGGAGGATCAATGGTCAGGGAGGTGAAGTAGTTAGATAGAGTCAAGAATTGGCAAATCTCTGAGAAACTTGCATCTTTCTCAGAGCTTAACAGAGCAACTTGATTATGTTGCCTGTGTAGTTGCATGGAGAAATCAGGGTTGTTTCTGCGGTTAAGGTTGGCCATTTTAGAAGCTTAAGGGTGAAGAAAGGTAGAAAGCAAAGGCGGTTTAGAGAATTAGGTTAGAGAAACAGTAGAATTGAGGAAGATAGTGGGAAAGAGGGGGAACCGTTGGGTATTTATATGAAAAGGGATTTGAACCAAAGTTAATGAAAGAGGATAAACTTTGAAATCCGAAAGTCGGTCCCACCTCTGAAAAAGTAGTTTACTTTTGCTCAAAAAGTAGTTTTCTTGGAATTCGAAAAGCTTCCGAAGTTTATTTGTCTTCGGAAGTTTTGATTTAAAAAGCTTCCGAAGCTAAAATGGCTTCGGAAGATTTTCCTGAGAGTCTTGATAATTTATGCTTCGGAAGAGAAATAAACCTTTGAATGCTTTGTATGAAAATAAACAAAGCTTCCGAAGGTTAATTTTGCTTCGGAAGGAAAAGGTTCTTGAAAATAGATAAGTGTCTGAGATAAGAATTTTAAGCTTCGGAAGATGAATCTTTACTTCTTCCGAAGGTAAAATCTCTTAGACAGTTATTTATTTTAAAGACATGTTTTTCTTCCGAAGATAAAATCTTTATCTTCCGAAGTATCAGAAATTTTCAAGAATCTAAGGAAAGTCTTCAAAAAGAATTTTACATCCAAAGAAAACATGAGCTTATGAAAGTGATGAACTAGACAACTTAGGACACACATATTTTAAGAAGAAATAATTAGAATTAGTTTTAATAAAAAGTCTACTCAAAGTTAATCATCCCAATAGCTGATATCAGATACTTAAATCTCTGTTCATCAAAAGCTTTGGTGAACAGATCAGCATATTGTTCATCTGTATGAACTTTGACTAGTTTGATTAATCCTTTTTCATAGTTATCTCTTATTAAATGATACCTGATGTTGATGTGTTTGGTCCTTGAGTGCTGCACAGGGTTCTCAGTGATAGAGATAGCACTATTGTTGTCTATGTGGATAGGAGTCTCCTTGAAGTTAAATCCATAGTCCAGCATCTGATTTTGAATCCAAAGCACTTGAGCACAGCAGCTTGCAGCAGCAATGTATTCAGCCTCAGCAGTTGATGCAGACACACAGGATTGTTTCTTGCATTGCCATGAGACCACCCTTCCACCAAGGAATTGACATCCCCCAGATGTAGACTTTGCAGTCATATTGCAACCACCATAATCACTGTCTGTATAGGCATACAGATTGAAATTTGGATTCTTTGGATACCATAGACCAAGTGTTGAAGCACCTTTGAGGTATCTTAAAATCCTTTTCACAGTGATTAAGTGAGACATCTTAGGGTTGGCTTGATATCTTGCACAAATACATGTAGCAAACATGATATCAGGCCTGCTAGCTGTAAGATACATAAGAGACCCAATCATAGCCCTGTATAAGTGCTCATCTACACACTCCCCCTCAAGATCTGGACCAAGGGAGTGGTTTCTGGCTATGGGTGTCTTAGCAATCTTACAATCAGTCATATTGAACCTCTTGAGTATGTCTTGAACATACTTTGACTGACTTATGAAGATGCCATCTTCAACTTGCTTCACTTGAATTCCCAGAAAGAAGTTGAGTTCTCCCATTGAACTCATCTCAAATCTGTCCTTCATCAGCTTCTCAAAGTCTTTGCAGAGCTTTGGATTAGTTGAACCAAAGATGATGTCATCAACATATACTTGAACCAGCAATAAGTCATTTCCCTGTCCTTTGATGAAGAGGGTTCCATCTATAGTACCTCTTCTGTATCCATGCTTGCAGAGATACTTAGATAGTGTCTCATACCACTTCTGGGTGCCTGATGCAGCCCATAAAGAGCTTTGTCAAGCTTGCAGACATAATCAGGATGATCAGGGTCTACAAAACCAGGTGGCTGTTTGACATAAACCTCCTCATCAATCACTCCATATAAGAAAGCACACTTTACATCAAGTTGGTAGACCTTGAAGTTCTTGGATGCAGCAAATGCCAGGAATATCCTAACAGCTTCTAGTCTTGCTACAGGAGCAAAGACATCAGTGTAGTCAATCCCTTCTTCTTGTGTGTATCCTTGAACAACTAGTCTTGCCTTGTTCTTGATGATGATTCCCCTATCATCCTTCTTGTTTCTAAAAACCCATTTGGTTCCAATGGTAGTCTTCCCATGAGGAAGAGGACAAAGGTTCCAAACTTTCTGCCTTTTGAATTGAAGCAGCTCTTGTTGCATAGCTTCAACCCAACTTCCATCCTTTAGAGCTTCATCAACTTTCTTGGGCTCTATCTGGATAAGAAACAAGAGTGAAGACAAACATTTGCTTCATGGGTTTGTCCTCTTGTTCTTACCCCTGTGACAACATCTCCAATGATGTTTGTGGTGGGGTGAGACTTGTGGATCCTTAGCTGAGGGATCACAGCAAGTTGTTGGGAAAGATCTAAATTTGAGAAATTTAAATCTGGTCCTGAAGATTCACCCTCCACATTATCACACTTATCAAGATTAACTTGATCCAATGAGTGTGAGACATCATTGATGTTGTCATCTATGGTGTGGTTATTAGCATCAAGAATTCCTGATCACTATCACCATCACCATTGTTGTCTTCTACAAGTGAGGTTCTTTATCTGGTTGAGAGGCCTCTGAGCTGGAATTTGAAGGCATGCCAGATGTATCAGCTGAATTTGTCATTGTTGTGCTGATAGAAACCTCATTTGCTGAAGTAGTTCCAACTGGAGCTGAAGATGTATGAGTTGAAGATCTTCCTAGCTCAAATCTTGGATCAGGATCACCTGTATTTAGATTTTCTGCAGATCCTGAAACATGCTCACAAGATTTGTTAAAACAGTTGGTAACTAAATCAAGATCAAACAGCCAATCCGGACCAGAACCAGCCACACAGGGAGTGTGCTCATTGAAAGTCACATTGGCTGACTCCTCAACAATTCTAGTTCTGAGATTGTATACTCTATAAGCTTTAGCTTGAGAAGAGTATCCAATGAAATGTCCATCATCTGATTTCTCAGCAAACTTGGCAATTTGATCTTTGGTATTCAAGATGGTGCAGGGACATCCAAATGACCTGAGAAAACCAATGAAAGGTTTCCTCTTGTGCCAAAGTTCATAAGGAGTCTTACCATGTGTCTTAACTACTAAAACTCTGTTTTGCACATAGCAAGCAGTATTGACTGCCTCTGCCCAGAAGGTGATAGGCAGTTTAGAGTCAGACAACATAGTTCTTGCAGCTTCAATAAGTGTCCTGTTTCTCCTTTCAGCAACTCCATTTTGCTGAGGAGTCCTGGGAGCACTATATTGTCTTGTAATACCTTTTTCATCACAAAATGCATCAAGGATTTGGTTCTTGAATTCAGTTCCTTGATCACATCTTATGGTTTTGACCTTGTGATCACATTGATTCTCAACTTTTAAGATGAAATTCTTCAGAATCTCAGGGGTTTCATCCTTAGTTCTAAGGAAGAAGACCCAAGTGAATCTTGTAAAATCATCTGTGATCACCAGACAGTAAGAGGTCCTTCCTAAACTCATTACACTGGTGGGGCCAAAGAGATCCATATGTAACAAGTGTAGGGGAGTAGTGATGGAGTTCTTTTCCTTAGGCTTGTGAGATACTTTGTGTTGCTTCCCTTTCAGGCATGCCACACAATGATCATCACTAGTAAACTCTTTCTTTGGCATTCCAGTTACCAAATCATGTTTAATTAATTTATTCATGTTCTTAAAGTTTACATGGCACATTCTTTTATGCCATAGGAAAGACTCATCACTATTTGCTTTGATAGAAAGCATGAAACTTCTCCTGAGGGAGATGTTTCTTGCAAATCCATCTTGTACATGTTCCCTTTCCTGGGGGCTCTGAGCAGGATATGCTCATGAGGAATGACCACACCAGGTTTGAGAACAATGCACTCATGCTCAGTAAAGAGCATGTTATGACTCTGATCACAAAATTGGGATACACTCAGAAGATTGTACCCAAGCTCCTTGACAAAGTTTACCTTCTCAATGCTGAGCTTACCATTTGTGACCTTGCCCCTTCCAGAAATGTAACCACCTTCATCTCCTCCAAAAGCAACTGGTCCTCCATCAATCCTCTCAAAATTGTGGAGTAGAGACCTATTGCCAGTCATGTGCCTGGAACAGCCACTGTCAATTATCCAGACATTCCTGTTGGTCTTGAGCTGTTCCTGCACAGAGAAGATGATTAGTTACATTTGGAAACCCAAGCCTTACTTGTCTTGGGCTCATTAACAGTAAAAGAAGGTAATGCAACAGTAATAGATCCTATGGTTGTACTATAGGGATCTTCAGCTGTTGTTGATGGAGAAACCTCAGTCATTTGGTCTTTCTTAGACTTCCACACCACCTTTGGAGTCTTGGACTTGACCTTCAAAACCTTAGAAGCTTTTAGAACTTCATAAGTTTTGATGACTGATCCTTCGGAAGAGTCTACAGTCACTGCAGCAGACTTTAGTGCTTCGGAAGAATTCCTTTCTTCCGAGACCAACTTTGCTTCCGAAGGTAATTTTCCACTTACCTCCTTCTTTGATTTGGAGCTTCCGAAGGAAACAGACTTTCCTTCCGAAGCTTGAGATTTCTTGAGACTCTTTGAAGTCTTTGTTTTAGTCATGTGGACAGTACTTTTAGGATTGTATGGGCAATCCTTAGCAATGTGAGAAGTACTTTCACACATAACACATAACATTATCTTCTTCAAAGAAGTCTCCCTTTGAGAACAAGACTGACTTTGGTCACATCCCCTCTCCATCTTCATCTTGGTAGATGCTGAGACAGTTCCTTGGGCTGTGAACTGTTCTTGGAGTTTGATGGTCCAGGCTGTGCAGCAGTGGTACACAGCAAATCAGTCTTCTTCTTGGTACTGAGATGATTTGAACAAGAACCATGACTCTTAGCTAAGGAGTCTTGGTTGATGTCTTCAGTCCTTACTACTTTGAAACCTGCAGAGATAAAAACTTGTTTCTGCTTAGCATCAAAAGTAGCCTTGATTTCTTGAGCCTTCTTTGCTTTTCTTTTGCTCTTTCTGATCAAGTTCTTTCTTTTGGACTTGGTCATCCCAGTTGATTTCTTCTCCTCAGAAGGATAGTGGCCCTTGGGAGAATCCTCTTCTTCACTCTTCTCAGAGGAATTCTTCACTATCACTTCTTCATCATCCTCACTTACAGGATCTATGAGAGGAAGCTCATCTTCACAAGTTCCACACCTAGGAGATCTTACAGACAAGATTGTGTGTGGAGGAGCTATCTCATTTGATCCTAGTCCCTGTCTATTTTGATAACAAACTTTGTTGTGCAGGGATGAGGATATCATGTTCTTGAAGGTCTCTTCTTCAAGAACACTTTTCTCTGCCTTGGCTTTGCTGATCACAAGCTCAGCCTGGCACTCAGTTAACTTAGTGATGAGATCTTGGATCTGAGTTCTGAAATCTGTATGTTCATGTTTTAGTACTGAAATGGTTTTCTCCAAGTCTTCTATCTTTAACTTGTAATCATTTTCAGACTTTCTAAAATCAGATTTTAATATGTTTAATGACTCAAGATCAGATCTCATCTCTAGGTTATAGGACCTGTATCTATTTACTTTAGCAATGCATTCAGGGGAGCAAAGATGTTCCAATACCTTGGCTTCATCATGGTCAGCCATCAGTGCTTGGTTTGGAGAAGCATCCTCCACCTGAAAACTCCAGTCAAAGCCTCCTTCTTCAACAGCAACAGCAGCATGTTGCTTTGTCTTCTCAGCTTGAGGAGCTTTGTCAGCAAAGTTTGGTCTGGGTTGTGTTTGGCCCCCATTTGTTTTAGGTGCCTTACACTCCCTGGCAAAGTGACCCATAAGGTTACAGTTGTAACACTTAACTTTGCTTTTATCCAGCCCAAACTTGCTGCTGGTAGCATTGCTTGGAAATCTTCTTCCTGTCCTCTTGTAGAACTTCTTGGCTCTGTGAGTGAGGAGAGCCATCTGCTGAACTATCTCCATGTATTCCAGGTCATCTGGATGGATACAGTCCAGGTCTTCAAGAGTGAAGAGATAATTCCCACAGCTTTCATCTGCAGACACAAAGGCTTGAGAAGAACTTGTCTCTTGGAATGGGCTTCCTTGAGTAAAGTTCTCCCTTGGTGTCTCCGGGAAGGTGATGAAAGGACCCTTTTGTGAGTTGTCAGGGTAGCATAAGAGATGATGCTGAGGTTCTATGCTGTCCCTTTCAACCACATGAAGGGCTGAACCCATTTGATTGTTGGAGTTGCCAGATGAACCTTGCATGTTCATCTCCATCTGGTATCCACTGAGAATCCCATACAACTCTGTAAGAGTAAGAGTCTTAAGGTTCTCAGTCCTCTTGATCACCACACAATAGTGTGTCCATTGCCTAGGAAGTGATGACATGAACTTCCTTACAATGTCCCTGTTCTCAAGAGGAACTCCTCCATCCACTAGGGTATCCACAATCTCAACATACCTGAAGTATTGTTGAGTCATGGTCTCACCTGCTTTGAAGGTGAAATTTTCAAACTGCTGCTTCAGAAGATCTTTCTTGTTCTCCTTGGCTTCAGAGGAGCCTTCATACATCAGCTTCAGTGCATCCCACAGCTGTTTGGCTGTCTTGCACTTCTTGAAGCCTCTGTATACAGAGTTTGGGAGAGCAGTCTGAAGAGCAGTCATGGCCTTCCTATCAATTTCTACTCTTTTTCTATCTTCATCTGAGTAGTTGGCCACATCTTTAGGAATCATACCAGCACCAGTAGCAGAGGGGGTGCTGGGTATGAAAGGTCCATTCTCAACAGATTCCCACATTCTTGAATCAAGAGACCTGATGAAGCCTTCCATCCTCATGCACCAGGTGTCAAAATCATCAAGAGTGATCAGTGGGGATTTGTTCATGGTTCCAGTCTCCATATCAGTCTTAGAGATGGCAGCCATTTGAAGAGTTTAGCTTTTGTGTGTTGTGAGGGATCTTAAGATGGTTAGATCTTATATCAAGAGCCTGGAAAGCTCTGATACCAATTGCAGGACCGTTTAAGGGCTTAACTACAATTACAACACAACAACACAATGAGGAGAATAACTAATCTCTAATCAAACAGTGAACTGGGTAACCAAGGTGAAGCTAAGAACACAAGTAAGTAAAGAGACAGAACAAGAGAGTTGGGTTTCAAGGAGGCAGTATATTGCTTTCTCAAGTTCTTTTACAAGTGTTACAAAGCATAAAGAAAAGATACAAGAACTTGAAATACTTATACTACAACCTACAGCCGGCCATACTTTGAAGGCCAGCTGGATACAATTGACTAGACACTAACAAAATCAATTGTAGGATCAAAAGGCATATCTGCCTTTTGACCTTGTGACTATGACATGCCATAGCTCACATCCTTTTACAATACAAAAAGGATAAAGTACATAAAGTGGAAAGTTACAGACTCAAGACCTCAATGTACAGTTACCAAAAGCATGACCCTTTTCACCAACTCATGTAAGTTGGTGACTTTACAGAGATGCAGCGGAAAAGGTGCTTTATGGAACAGTACATCAGATAAAGCATGTGTACTAAAAGTCTTCGGAAGAAATCTGTCTTCATAGGATGAGGCTTCGGAAGACTTTGTCTCTGAAGCTTCGGAAGACTTCATGTTTGGCTTCGGAAGATATTGGTCTTGGCTTCGGAAGATTTTACACTTAGAGTATTTTCTAATGCTTTGTGTAAAACTTCCGAAGCATTCTTCACTTCAGTACTTAGTGCATGTTGCTGAGACACTTAAGCTGTTTTGGGTTGCATCAGACTTCAGGAATCCTTACAAGTGGAAGCCAGACTGAAGGCAGAGGAAAGAGAAGATGATCATGCAACACTGTTGAGGAAACAAGAAGAGTACTCTGTGTGTCAATGCGAAAAGCTTTGGCAGCAGAGAAGGTGTGATGTGTCTTTCGTATGAGATAATACAAGATATGTGCTCTTCAGCGTGCAAATCGTCAAGCAAATCGTCTGTTACTAACAAAAAGGATATAAAACGAATTAATGAGGAGCTTAAAATAAACGAGTCAAAATATTTTGTTAAAATTAAATGAAGCTTAAAAAAGAAAATGAACACTTAAAAATTGTCTTGAAAAGTAATGTTGAAATAAATACTTTGACTGAAAGAGTTGCACTTGCTAAGTTTAAAATAAGTAAACTTCAGTCAAAGCTTGATAAATGGACAATTTCTGGGATGAAACATGACG